>JAOVVB010228628.1:0-10437 GCA_028570985.1 Heterobranchus longifilis
AACGGTTCCTGTAGTTCTTCACCAGGTTTGCACACACTGCAGGAGGGATTTTGGCCCACTCCTCCATACAGATCTTCCCTAGATCTGTCAGGTTTCGGGGCTGTCGCTGAGCAACACGGAGTTTCAGCTCCTTCCTAAGATTTTCTATTGGATTTAGGTCTGGAGACTGGCTAGGCCACTCCAAGACCTTGATAGGCTTCTTACAGAGCCACTCCTTGGTTTTCCTGACTGTGTGCTTTGGGTCATTGTCATGTTGGAAGACCCAGGTTTTTGCCTAATATATGTCACAATACATGGCCCCGTTCACTTTCTAAGCTTCACTTTGCACATGTTTAAAAAATGAATTCAAACTAGGCAAAAATACATGTGTTGGATACCCTAACAGCTATTGTAAGTAAGCTTCAAATAAGTGGGCATAGTTTGTGGGGTAATGATCATAAAAGACAATGGTGAATATTCCTTTAAACTTCACGCTTAAAAAATGTAATTTGATGATGTAATGAATTAATACCTATTTTATACCATAGTCATAAACAATTATTCTTTCCATGTTCTTGCAAACTTTTACTGAAAGACATTTTTTTAGACCCTATACTTACCTAGGGTTTAGAGAAGCCTTACATGAACAGGCAAAAATTATATAATTGTTTGACATGATCTGGATAAAAGAGAAAAGATAAAAGCTCTTTAGTTAAGAAAAACAAATACAGTAGAACCTCGGATTGCTAGTAACCTGGTTTGCGAGGGGTGTGTGGGTGTGTATGTGTATCTCCTATCCAGCAGCCCCCTTCCTCCTCTCCTCTCTCTGCATCATTGCAGCTAGGATGCCACTAGATGGCAGTAGTGAGTAAGGGTAAGGATTTGCATGTTCAAAAAGAGCGGAGAACAAGCAGCTGAATGCGGTAAGCAGAGAGCATGTGTCATTAGTTTGTCATAACTGTTTTATGCCTTCCTGTTGTTGTCAATAAACGCCTAAGTTACAGAACTGTCGTCTTTGCGTTACTACACTTAATTTGGGTATTTGTTTTATTTTTACTTTATATTTTGTATTAATTATTTTTATATAAATATTTTTGGGTTGTGGAACAAATTATTTGAGTTTCCATTATTTCTTATGGGGGGAATTTGATATACATGAGTGTTTTGATATACAAGCACGCTTCAGAAACGAATTATGCTTGCAATGCCACTTAAAGCAGGCAGTATTTTATGGTAAGTTAATATGAATTTTTACCTAAATTTTAAATGTTGTAGTTGTGGTAGGAGCAAGCTCACTTTCATGTTCATTCACTTTTCACCTTTTAAGTCGCACTTTGATATGGAGCTGTGGGGAGTTCATGTTTTTATATTCTGTGCCAATAGTCAGCTATACTGTATATTATGAGAAAAGTGCATTTGTAGCACACAAAAAAACCTAAATTTACTAAACGTAATCTTAAATGTAATTTTAGGTAAATTACTAGTAATCTTCACTAAAGCTATGTGTGGGAAGTCTGTTGGCATATTTTATAATATTTAAAAGTCAGAAGAAGCAATTGGGGTATGTTTAATGACATATTAAGACTGTCTTCTGTTTCTGTATGTTATTTTGACCCAGCAGTTTATTCTTTAGCGAACTTTCTGGATTCTTTACCTCTGACTGGATCATACTTAGAGCACTCAGTATTTTATGGTAAGATAATGTAAATTTTTTACTTATTTTTTGTAGTAAGTTGTGGTAGAAACAAGCATATTTTACTGTTCAAATTAAATGCGTTGATATAGTGGTGTGGGGTTAATGTTTTTTTGTTTTGTTTTTTTATTATGTAATAAATGTTGATGCGTCATTGTTTAAAACAAGCTTTTTCTTCATCCATATGAAATATTAATTGTAAGTTGTAAATTCATCACTTAAATATCGTATTCATCTAAGGTTTGCTGAGAATTTGAAAAGGGGTGAATGTTTCGTGTTAAATTCAGACGGAGCGCCGTATCCTGTTATCCCTCAAACGTTAAATAGTGAGGTAAATTAGTCACTAAATTCATGTTCACATTGTGTATTGACGAAAAAAAAAACGTTTTGCATTAAATACATACATAGCTGTATGTCCTTAACAAAAATGCTTGACGTAAATGTTTTTTTATATTGCAACACAAAGTGATGGTGTGTAATCCACAGGTGGGGACCAACATGATGGGAATGATATCTGCAAAATACGGAGATGACTGGACCATTGTTCCATGTTTTGTGCCTCAGGAATGAGACAAGAGGAACCTGACAGACCACATCTATTTACATTATGTGAAGTTGTGTACATTTTGTGTCTTTTTTGAAAAAAAAAAAATAATTCTAATTGAATGTGTCAACCCCGCAACCACTGGTTGGGTCAAATAAAATATCCCAGCACTTTAACATTTAACCCAGTTAAAGTGTCAATTTAACCCACTGGTTGGGTCAGATAAACAACCCATTAAATGGTTAAACCCAGCACTTGGGCCAAAACAACCCAGCGCATGTTCTATTCAAAAGTGACCCAGCGGCTGGGTTATGGTTGGGTTGTTTTTTAACGCAGCAGTTTTTAGAGTGGAGGTTCCACTGTATTAGCTTCCCCATGACCTTGAAATTGATACACCATATGGTAGGGGAGACCATCTATGTTAAGACTCACTAATTAAATTGGTAAGAATGAAACTGTTAAATAACCTATTAGTCAAATAATATCCAAGAACTCATTTCAGATTCTTGAGTTGTTGGTTTGTGGAGTTTATCTTGCCCTCCATAGAGTCCACTTTATTAAGCAGAGAGTCCAGTGTGACATCTTGATCATCAATCTCTGCCTGCAACCCCAGGCCCAAATTCTTCAGTCGACTCAGACCCTTAGACATCTCATCTTCTCGCACACACACACACACACACACACACACGAACAAACATTTTGAGTGCAAAAGTAGACAGCTTCTTAAATTAAAATGCAAAAAAAAAAAAAAAATCTGTTAATTCCTTACTCACCTAAGTTAGAGTCCAGATGCTGATGGGCAGCTTTCAAATGTGTATTCTTTCCATTTTGAGATGCTTTATCATCAAAGGAAACTTCAAACCCTATTTGACCAAACATATGTCTGCTTTACAAAATGAACAAATAATGAGGTTTGGTTTTTGTAAATGATTAAATTATGTTTTTACCCATGTTGATGTATATTTACAGATAAAATGTAAGAATTTTAATAAGCAATGCAGCTTCCTAAAAGACCAATTACAGACAGAGATAGTTAGGCACATATACAGATGTGGCCATTAAGAATGCGCATCTCGAGGAAAGGGATTTGATGAGCTGTTGCGGCAATGCGCAGGCAGCTATGGGGTTCTCAGGCACATTATGTACATTACCTGTAGGGGGCAGTCGTGTTTCAATCTCGGGTATTGCACGTCTACTGAAGCCAATAATGTGTTAATCTCTCCTAGGCGCCAACTGACAGCAAACAATTAAGCTCATAAACGTGTCAAGCATGTATTTATTCTTCATTTTCTTGTCTCCTTTTGTATAAATAATGATTCTTCATTGACTGCGTTTCTCCATTCATTATTATTATTAGCAGCAGTGTTGTGAATTTATTATTATTATTACCTTTGTTTTTGCTACGTGATTGAACTCAATGCAAATATGTTAATGTCACTGTAAATAATGACGAGGTGAACAAAGTGGAGCCAGTTTTGCCAATTCCTTTTTTCTCTTTGCAAGTGGTTTTGTAAATTAAATATTTTAGCGACCCCCCCCCAAAAAAAATTTTTAACAGGACCGAGTTGATGTCTCTGCTTAAAGTGTATTTCCCCAGCAAAACATTAAATAAATAAAAATACTAAATGTTTTAGTTTAATCCAGTTAACCCAAAAATACGACAAAATGGTCATCTCAAAGCTTTTACTTTTTATTGATCATACAATTGTTTTTTTTCTTTTGTGGCATTACACTGTAGTTTTCAGCTATTTCAGTGTGTCCATGTTGATTATTAAAGAACTTCAAAAAAATAGTTTGAGTTCAATCAAATAAACACAACATACTACAAATATATAATATCAAAGCTTTTTTTTTTTTGGCTCATAAACGCAGTTTTCAGTTACATTCCAGTGTGTCCACCCTGATTTTTAACTACATTTGGAAGAACTTTAAACAAGCTATTTATGTGTTTATTACATGCCTCTTCTGTAAGTATCTCAAACCAGAATTTCTTAATGGCAGCAATTAAAAGTTTTTTGCTTCTTGTCGAATTTAGAGCATGCCACACTATCTCAATGGGATTCATGTCAAGGGATTCTGCGGGAATCTTTTCTCACCTTTCATTCACAGATAGGTGTGAAGTTATCAAACCGGTTTCGCTGGTGGCAAATAGGGGGTTTTAAGATGAATTAACAAGATAGAGCAGACGTCTCTGCCTAAAATTTATTTCTCCAGCAAAACATAAAATAGATAAAAAAATTAAATGCTTAATGGTAGCAGTTAAATCAGACTTCATTGTTGGATTTGATGCTTTTTGATTTTGGTACTTTTCTTTTAATTTATGGACAGTTATTATGCTTTCTCTGGAAAATAAACAAACCTGGCAGATTGTTTAGAACACAGAACTGAGTTCAGAAAAGTCTTGGGCAGTGGCGGACTGGCCATCTGGAGCACTGGAAGTTTACCTAGTGGGCCGCTGGGCAATGTGGGCCTAATTTTTTCACCAGAGACTCTGTTTCACTAAATAGTCTATGACTTTTCATGAATATGTAAGACATATTGTGACACCTGACTCGGGTGAAACCAGGCTTCCCAAGACCCGTATTGATGTGTCAGCTGTCAAACATGGCTTCTTTTGAGAGAAACCAAAATATAAAGCATTAGAGCATAGAACATTCATTGAAATGCAATTCTTATGCACACAAAAAAACTACACAGCAAAATTACATCATTAAATATTAATATATATTATAACTTGAATAAAGCGTCTCACATCGGAGCATGCTGTCGCATTGAAAACGTCAGCGTTTATTTAGCGAGTAGCCTATACATTTGTGTTTGTTGCAATTCTGGGGAAGTATGTCTGTATTTTTATCGATAAATCTGCTCATATCTGTGCATGCGTTTATCAGCCTTTTAATCAAAATGCTACCTTTTGTAAAGTGAAAGTGAGCGCTGTGGGTTAACGCACGCCGATGAGCAGCTTTATTTCAGTCATAAATTCGCAGCCACATTCCAGCCATTATTTCCAGCCTTGGTCAAATTATTTATTTATTATTAATTATTCAATGCTGGAACAAGCATGATGATTAATATTATAAAAAGCCCAAAGTGCTTTGTGTGAAAAAAAGATTTTTTTCTCTCATTCATGTCTTCGGATGTTCCCTAATGTCAACAAATTTTTACGTTTTTAACGCAGATATGTTGTTTTTGACAATCACGACATTTGCATAATTAACACCATTAGATTTATTATGAATTTTAAAGCACAACTAGTCCTTCCATGTGCCATCTGGAGGATATTCTATGAAGCACAACATTTATTTAAATTCTAAAATGGTGCTTGTGGGATTTAGCGGCACTCCGCAAGACAAATTGCAGTCTTCCGCAGAAAAATGTGCATTTTTAATGGCCACATCTGTACCTTAAAACACTTAATATAGCTAAAATCCGCTATTATGTCTGTGTTTGCACATCAAAAAAATCATACAGCCACCTCAAAAACGCTTACCAGATGTGTCTAGTTTCCTGAGGTTGGGATGGCTGGCCTCATATTTACCTTCATGTTCCTTACTTTCTGTCAGAGAATTCTGCAATCTGACAGTAAGTCCACAGTGTACAAAAACAAATGACATGCAGACAAAGACAAAAAAAAAATCTTAGGGCAATTATTTAGAAAATCAAAAAATTTATTTCGTCAATTATTTAGAATTATTTAGCCAGTCAATTTAAATTTTATACTCAAGGTGTCAGGTGATAACTTGAGCAACAGTTCTACTGCAGCTGCGTTTACCATTTAGTTTTCTTACTCTTTAGAGTTCAATATTAACAGTCTCCTAGCATCACTTGTCAGTGAATCATACTTCATAACTTTTCTAACATCTCTAACTTTGCTTGACAACAAAGACCAAATGTCAGTACCTTTTACTGGCCTTATAGACTGGAGGTGGTTCCCTCTGTGGAGGCCTTGGCTCAGAATTTCCTTTGAAGTAGTTAATTAAACCTCCCCATACACTCCTAATTGAGTTTATGTGCTTTTGACTAGTTTTCATGTCTTGTCCCATGTTATCAACCATTCGCTCTGTTCTTTTCAAGGCCTCACCCTGCCGAATCAACTCCTGTTGAGACAAAGAACACACACACACACACACGCACACACACACACAATGGTCAAAAGTATATGGACAACCTTGTGGCAACAGTTGGAAAAAGGCCCTAATATCAGGGCCTTTTTCCAATTGTTGCCAGAAAGTTGTGATCAGACAGTTGTCTAGAATTGTTTTTGTGCCCCGACATCATCCCTATGTTAACCTTTTGGGATGAACTGGAACACACTGAACCTTCTTGCTTGCTCCCAATAGTACTCTGGTGTCTAAGCACATATCTCCCACAATGTTCCAAAATTTACTGAAAAACCTTCCAGTGTTTCCCCACAGGTCTGAAATATACTTGCATTGGTAGCCATTAGAATGGCGTGCGTGCGTGCGTTCTGATGCAGAGTGGCAGTGTTTTGATCAGGGGTTGCCTAGACCTGACCAACAGATGCAACCCCAGACCATAACACTGCCACTCTGCATCAGGGTGAACGAACGAACTAACAAACGTACGATCGATCGATAGATAGATAGGTAGATAGATAGGATTAGATTAGATTATTGATCCTGACGGAAATCCCAAACATTCAGTAGCAACGAGGACAGTGACACAAAGGCAGAGGTGTAGATGTGATCGCACACTATATAGCTTACAAGCTAGAATCATCAGACCTCATGACCCATTTTTGCCATTTAGCCTCACTGATGAGTGGTTTTCTTAAGGCTGTGGTTTCTTAAGGTTGTGGTTTTCATCTGTTTATTTCAAATCCCTTTTTATCTCCCGTCTGTGTGGAAATGCTCTTATTTTTACTATTAAACATAGCTGTGAGTTATGAAAAAAGTAAATAAAAAAAAAGATTAAACTTCTCTACCATTTAAGTGATTTCGTATCAAGATCATGCAAGATGTTTTTCTGACCACATTTCTTTTAAACATGATTTTCACTACCATTCCAGGTTTTAATAATGTGTTTATAGATTTTAACACAGTTTTAGTAGTTTCAGCAATCTCCTTAGTTTTTTTCTTTTCTTGATGCAGGCCAATAATTTAACCGTTCTGAAACATTGTAACATTTTGGTTAGGACCACAGAATATGTCTTCTGACATGCTTCTTTAAAAAAATAAGAAGTTACTCACTGTATCAGTTATGGTTAAAGCTGAACCATATTACTCACAATGAAAGGCTCTTGACTATTAGCTTAGTCAAATCCACGTAGTGACTTTTTTGGACTGGTGTGTGTGTGTGTGTGTGTGTGTGTGTGTGTGTGTGTGTGTGTGTGTGTGTGTGTGTGTGAGTCTGAGAGAGAGAAATAGTAAAATGTGCCTTCAGTATGCATTTACCTGTTGCTTTTATGTTTACATCTTTTATTGTTGTATTTAGAGGTGAACTGATATACCTCTTCTGGCTTGAGGCAACACTTGCTGTATCAAATACAGTTGAACAAAGGTAGGTCTAAAACCACTCAAAACAAGTTGCTAGTCTGTATGCTGGATGGTTTTGTTGTTCGACTCTTCCAGTATTATTCTAAAAAATATTAGATACACTGCATGGCCAATGAAAGGTCACTATTTCAGAAGGGCCAAATTATTTGCCTGCATCAAGCACCAAAAGCAATTAAGAATATTTGAAACGACTGGGATTGGGTTAAGAACTGTCCAACACATTATTAATAACTGGGTAAGAAGGGAAGCACATGAAATGATGCACCCATTTTGCATAGTACCCACTGTGCAAGCCTCTGGAGGCAGTGTTGATCTGACGTTGTTCCAGTTGATCAGGTTGAAGCTCAGCAACAGTATGTTGCAATAAAATGAAGTCAGCTGAGTACCTGAATGTACTGAATGACCAGGTTATCATATCTTTGGACTTTTTTCTTCCCTGATGGAAAGTTACAGTATTTCAGTATGTGGTTCTGGCTGCATTAGGAATTATTGTTACACATGAATTTGCCACCACACTGTGCACCATAAACAAAGATAATTGTGGTTAGAGAAACCTTGGAATATATAACTTTTATTTATTGATTGATTGGGCAGATAGTGAAGTAGCCTAGTTAGGTTTGATGACCTCTCTATGAAATTTAGTTTGAGGATGTGAGACTGTGTTTTAACAAGCTTGAACTTTGAAAAAAAAAAAAAAAAAAAAAAAACAATGCCCCATCCTTGTGTAACAATTATGTAACAGCTAGGCATAGGGCCAGCACGTGGCTCATTATGATGTTTGTTTATGAGGGGTGTTCATGTCAAACTGGGACTTTTGATTGTGCGGAATAACAGAACACAGCTATGAGAGTGAAAACTACCTTGATTTCTCTGTATAATCCCCTTCTAAACATTTATGCCAGCATTGCTCTAGTGCTTGGATGCCATTAAGGTACAACGTTTTTCCCAGTATGCTGAAACCATGATCAGTTTGCCTGCTTCACGTCTGAAACAGTACCCTCCCTGGACTTCCTATAATGGCCCAAACATCAGTTGGAGTGAGGTCAAGATTGTACAAGGAATGTGGCAATAACTCACCAGTCTTCTGCAAGTTGTCAAAAAATTATCTGTAAATTTTCAAAAATCAGGCATTCCACTTACTGAATGTTCTAGGACTGCAATGGGCTCCAAAGCACCTCAGCTGAGATCAGCTTGCTTTTATGCCTTCGTTCATGAGAAATGTCCCAGTTATCTTGAATGCCCCTCATATTTGTGTTTATTTGTTTTAGCAGGAGAGAGGGGGAATGATGTTACTACTGACCACATCTAACTAGATACTCTAAAAAGTATGCCCTTTTATTTAAATAAATTTGTTTAAAAGTGACTTTCTGTACTTTTCCAACTGACATTTTTACTCTTACCACCAATTGTTTTTCAATATTATAAAGCAGACCCCCAATATTGAATAACACAGTAGTTCACTCAAAACAGAGCAATTAAATTATTCTACACTTTAGCCAAAGTAGCAAGCTAGGTAGTGTTACCAGTAAATCTACTGATTGTAAGGGTTATACAAGGAGAAGCATTATCCGATGTCATATCAGTGTTTGTAACTTGTTAAAAAATGTGTTATAACTAGGGCTATTAATATCGCAGAAGTAGCTCACATGTATTATACAAAAATAGACACCAGGATCAGTGCACCGGATTACAAAATTTACAATTATATACAATATAAATATAATTGTATAGAAATATTTTTAGTATGCAAGTGAATATATAAAATGTCTAAACTCTGGTATATTGTATGTGTGCGCATGTGGGGGTGTGGGAGAAATGAGCCGGCCTAACATGTTTTAATTAATCAGTCCAGGAGCACAATGGTAGAAAATGGCTGTCTTGTAAATCTGTCCCAATGGTGAATAATCCTAATTTCAGAATATCCTTAAAAATAAATTTCACAGTTCAAGAAAGTGGAAAACTTTGACAGAATGGCATTCGGGATTCCCCTCAAATTTAGTCTGCAGTCTACGTACAGTGGAACCTCGGATTGTGAGTAACCCGGTTGCAAAGACGTGTGCGCGTAAAGCGTTATTTTGTGTTTGTATGTGTGTGTGTGTGTGTGTGTGTGAGAGAGAGTGTGTGTGTGTGAGAGAGAGAAAGTCATTCTTTCATGTACACGTGCACTGTTTATTATAACACACGTGTGTGCACGCGCATGAAGCAAAACAAGTATCATTAGAGAGGTTCCTTGTTAAAGATCCAGTTTCTCTCTCTGTAAGAAAGCAGTGATTCTGTTAGTGTGCGCGCAAGTGAGTGTCATTAGAGACTGTGCCCCTTCCCTCCTCCTCTTGCCTCCTCCTCACACACACATACACACACACACACACACACACACACACAAACAAACGGAAACACTGATCTGTCGCGATTCTTTTCAAAGGTAAGGTGTAGGTTAGTTTGTTAGATTTTTATTTTACAGCAGTGATTCCGTTAGTGTGTGCGTGCTGGAGTGTCATTAGAGAGGTTCCTTGTTAAAGAAGTTTCCTGATAGAACAGTGTTTCCATTAGTTTGTGTATGAAACCATCCCACACAGTAGCCCCCTCAAATAAGAAAAGAATATGGGCTACTGTGTAAGACGAGAGGGGGGAGGGAGGGAGTCATTCCTCCTTTAGTCTTACTTTAGCTTCACACACTCACACACACAATCAGCGTGTGCGTGCAC
>JAOVVB010228637.1:0-10437 GCA_028570985.1 Heterobranchus longifilis
GTGGAGTCGCCCCCTGCTGGTCATTAGAAAGAATGCAGGTTTAAAGCACTTCCGCATTGGCTTCACTTTTCAGGCCCAGAAGCTCCGTCTATCTTTTTATACAGTCTATGGTCAAGACATATGGAGGACTGATGGTGCCTGGTCATGTGACATGTGACATGTGTGACTAACAGCAGGTTATAGCAGTGGTTGGTTTATTACCAGCCTGTTGGCATTGCCTCTGGCTCTTCCTTCTTCCTCTCTCTGCACCTTTCTACCGTTGTCTGTCTCTCCTATCTTGTCCTGTAAGGCAGCTTGGTTATGGTCCATGTCCTAATGTGCTATGTAATCAATTTCACTTAATACAGCTATAACCTGCATTAATAGCTTTCCAACTGGCTGAACACAAGTGCATTTCTGTGAATTTGATAGTAGTGTGTTTTGGTAGAATGGATCTGTGCAGTTAATGTGAAGGTTTGATGCATTACGGGGGGAGAATATGATCTATTAGTTGTTCTGTGCAGTATATTATGCATGTGTGGAAGGGATGCTCTGTAGAGAATCTTACATAACAGTTTGAGACAGCTCAGCACCCCCCCGATGTGAGCTGTGCAGCTTAAACGTCTGCAATATTATGTAGCAGCTAACGCAGGTTTGATTTTCAGGCTGTGGTCATTTCAGTTTTTGCAGACAATTGTTTCTGCAGATTTTACAACTGTATTGATGCTGAAATGATCAAATTACCAAATGAGTGCAGTTTCTTTGATAAATCTTCTTGTGGAGTGTCGAGGCAGAAATAGAAAGCAGCTGGTTTGGTGTTATTCTGAGATGTGCATGGGAGGGATGTGGAAGTAGGTTGGCTTATATTTAGCCCAATGATTTGCATGCCGCTCTAAGCCACCCTTCGATAGCAGCCTGCCAAATATTCTGTGGCACTTCTAAACAAATGGCTGGGGGGGTAGCCAGGAGGACAGAGGGCAAACTATTCTTCTGGTGGGGATGTGACAGGGTGGAGGGATAATTACAGGAAACAGGAATGAAGCTGGGAGACAAAACATGGATTTTTGTGCCATATTTCATCTGGTTTTAGGAACCATTAGAAACCACTCCAAATTAATTGTTTGTTTCCAAGTCTAAATAGGTAATAGCCTCGCCTAGATTGCATTTGCTTTTAGAGTCCAAACTTATCACTGGAAGAATGATTTGATCAAGTTTTGTTAACTTTACTCAGGAATTACCTGCTGTATTTTGGAAACTCGGATAGATAGTAGTAGTAAATAGTAGTTCCCTGGCCGTTGCTACTCTGTTGGTAATGTTGCTACGGTTTCTGTGCAAAAAGTGAGTAGGAACTCTAAGAGGCTTCAGGGACACAAGTATGAATGGAGCCTTGGCCATATCAGACAATCATTGTTTTGGCTAGGTGGATTTCTTGATTTCAACAGGGTTATACATGTAAAATGTCAAAAATGTTGTTTGTGTGAATTCCTTCCTAATTTAGTGATTTTCTTTCAAACTACTGTACAAAGCATGTCATCAGAGACTTGACCAACAAATGAGGGAGAGTGTATGAAAGAGAAAACGGAAAAAACAAGTGAAGTGTGAAGAGCGAATGTGACCAGAAAAGCAATGAGAGAGGGAAAACACTGCTCAGAGTGTTTGTGCAGGACTCCTTTGTTGCCTGCAGCATGGCATCCATAGGACCATTGAGTGGAGTTACTCAAGCATGCAGGGCGGTACTGAGCTGGACTCAGTTTTCTAGACCAATTACAGTAATTATAACACTTGAGCAGTGACTAATGAGCAGAAAATTGAGCTGCTTTGATGCGGCCCATGTTCATTTATGAAGGATCGGGTCTTCCGGGTCGTACGAGCTCCGCTAAAATGGGCTCGTGACATTGACATACAGTGCAGTATATACAGTATATCATATTTGTCTTTAGGAATATGAAAGGAAAATATGAAGGTATATGATGGCAATCATTTCTCAGGGCTGACTTTGTTTTTGAGCAGTGATCAGCAGCGTAGACCTTCTGTTGATGCTTAATCACTCAGCTGAACCATTTAATGTTATAAAGGTTCAAATCTGGTGAATTTGGGTGTTCAAGCCACAAGAAAGTCTCTCAAATTCAATGGTTAGTGAAAGTGGAATAAACAAAATGTGCTGCAGGGTATTTGTGAAACTCAAAGACTCTACTGATGGTTCCATACTTTAAAAGTGTGCCAGTAGGGAGACAGGCTTATGGAGACAGGTTTTGAAGTTCGGCATTGGACTCTTCCTTTTTTGCATCCATTTTCCATAAACTCCCATTGAAGGTCAACTTGACCCAGTTTTGTCTTTTCTTGGATTTAAAGCTGACAGTCAAAGTCTTTTTGTGCCAGTTTTCAGGGCAGTAGATTGAACTGTGTTTTCCTGCATTTTAAAATATTTTTGAATTGGATTTAGCTCACACATCTATTCCTAGTCTCCTAGATTCCTAGATTATACATCACTGGACTTCACTTCACCATGTGGTTAGCTCAGAGTTCACTCTTAGTAAGCAGCTCTGGGATTTGATTCAAACTCTGGGCCCGTCTGTCCGGACTACAGACTAAACTGTACATGCTGCAGTCTTCAGTGTTTATTTTTAATAATATGCAGTTATACATATTAAGGCTATGTTTTTGTTAGTTATTGGAATTGCAAGATAAACATATTTTTCTGATTAAAAAGAAAAGTCAGCATTGTTTCTCTTCTGCTTCACATTACATTAAGAGTGATGAGGGGGAGAAAACTATCTTTATTCTACATTCTATAGATGTTTGTCCGTTATCATGACTTGGTGCTTTACCTACTTTATTAATTTGATCGTTTGCCACCCTTCCAGCCCAAATTAATTGCAATTCCAGGAATCTCACCTGATGATTGAGGTTGGAGGTTAAACATGCGTAAGAACATCCACCTATAAACATTCACCTGTCACTGGCACGCCCTGGAAACAGGTGCAGGTCTGTTATTGTATGCTCTGCTCTATTGTTGCCATAGAACAGGACTGTACCAAGTTTCACTTGAGAGGGGGGGTTATAAAAGGACTTGCTTTCATTGGATTGGAAGTCTACCTGAGAAACAGGTGTGTCTCTCTGAGCTCTGATTGGCTCCTGTTGGTGCCAGCCTGAACCATTTCAACCATTTCAGTGGAAAAAGGTTGAAATTAATTGACAGATTGAGGATACGGGGATAAAGATACATATTACATTAAATACTCTCATCTGTTGTGCTAATCTATTTTAACCTACTGTCATTTTGTGACTTCAAAAAGCTGATGGAAAGCCTCCTCTATACAGTACGTGTCTGTGTCCACCCCCCTGTCTGTGGCAGAGTAGAGTAGGCCACTCACTGACCAGTCACAGAGGAGACGGGGAGGAGTCAGGTCATCTGGCTGTCTCACAGAGCTACCTCCTCGGACAAATGATACACACACTTTGAGACACTCACTCAGCAGACAGTATTTGGTACTTGACAGATATACACAGACAGACTTTGCCAGTCATGTACAATGGAGACATACTGTAAACACTATACACAGCTACTGTCCTCTCTGTGTACTTTCACATCATCTAGGCAGACTAGATTTGTAGATTAAAACACACACACACACACACACCCACAAATGCACACAGCACAGGTAGGAGCCATGGCGTTGCACCTGCAGGATTCGTGGTTTAGTGGATAGCCTTTGTGTCGGGGAGGAGGATGGCACTGCTCGCTGGCACTGAGGACGAGCTGGAGTATCAGCCAGAGGAGGACCAGGAGTATGTCTGTCATGAGAGCACGGAGCAGGAGGAGGAAGAAGAGGAGGAGGAGGAGGAGGAAGAGGAGTTTGTCTGTCATGGAAGCATGGAGCAGGAGGAGGAGGAAGAAGAGATGGATGAAGAGCAACAGGTTCTGTGTGAAGGTAGTCTTGTTCTCACTAGTCCGTGTGCGAGCTTGCTCAGTGGATCTGACCTTTTGTAGCGTGATTCTTCTAATTCATTATTTCTGAAGCTATGTGGATTCTGAAGGGGATTATTGGATATTTGTGTACCCATTTACAGGGTGTTTTGTCTCCTGTGGGCTGTGGCTTTATCCTGCAGGTGCAGTCCCTAATGGTCTCTGTACTGCATGGTCCACTTGTCTGCTAATTTGACATGTTCAAATATGGGCTTGGCTCTTTATCCCAGCTGACACTTCAGCGATAAGTGCCAGCATGCTACATTTTAACATTTGCGTAAAAATGCACAAATATTCTTACTTGATATTTGCATCTTTAGCTTGTTTAATCACTTTGGGATTCGTGTCAGGGATGAGTAAATATCCGTAATTTTTCACAGCATGGTTAGAGAGACAGAGAGACAGACAGGGGCTGATGATGAGACAGAAGGACGAGCATTTTGAGAGATGTGTACACAAACTAAAGGTACGGCCTCATGCAGGTACAACAGAGGACTCTTCAGTGATCTAAAGTAAACTGCTAAAGTGAGCTTTTATCACAAAATATGCATGAATAGAAGAGAAACAGCAGCTGTGATTGACCACTTTGTAGTATTTGTATGAAGTATTTGGGTCAGTGCAACAGACACAGAGTCTACTGTGGCATAAACATGTTTTTTATAGTGGCAATTAAGATTACTATCAACCTGAGTACAATAAGGAAATGTTACTCAATGATACATACTTACATTATATTACATTTTAACAATTCCACACAGGCTGTGTTTGGGGTATTGGTTAGAATAACAAGGGCTCATTTTTGTGTGTTGTCGTGGTGTTTGTGTGTTGACCTTGAACCTGTGTGTTGTCTGTTGCCCAGTAACAACAGGGGGGCTGATGGAGACAGAACTGCAGACGTCTGGCTCCGTCAGCCCCCCTGCTGCAACACAGACAGACAGACAGACAGAGTCTAATAGGTCCTTATTGAGCTGTAATTAACTCAGAACTCTGAATCACCAAACTTATCAGTTAAGGTAGAACCCATATAGTTTTTTATAACATTACACCTCTAGACGGCACTAAGACTTCTCTCCTTTATCATCCTCCTGGCACAAGAAAGAAAGAGAAAGAGAGAGAGCAAGTGAGTGTGTCAGTCTTGAGTTACCTGCTCTCCGTATAAAACGCCAAGAAAACATCCAGCTCACATTCCAATATTAAGTTACACCTCCTTTTATGTAATCCAGGTTACAGTTGCCTTCTCTGACCTCTGTCTACACCTTTTCTTTCACCGCACATTTATGACCAAAGTGGATTAAAAAAAGTAAATCAGTAAGAGGATGTCACATTTATCTGGTCTCCTGACCACTGAAAGAGCAGGGAATCCTAACAATGTTTAGTCCATGTCATTTTATTTTTGGTACAAGCGATAAGTAGTCGAGGATCATAACCACGTTTCTGCTGTCTCCATAGCCTGCATGCTATCTTTACACAGCAACAAGTGAAGTGAAATGTCCATTATCTTCCATTGTGACCAGTATGACAGGTAAACTGGCTGCACTCTGTGCTATCAAGTGTACAATCTCATTACAGGACAGATACAAGAGATGCATATTTTGTGGTTGTGTGCGCACGGACACACGTTTCCTGGTTGTTGTTTCCATGCCGGTTTGTTACCTCAGTAACACTCTGCCTTAACAACTTACCCAGGAGAAAAGGTTATGTGTGTGGATGTTGTTTTTTTTTTGCATGATCATGTCTGGGCCTTTGGTGCTATTTATTTAGCAAATGTTATGCATGCTAAACTAAGATCGTGAATATGGTAAACATACTTAAACATAAACATAAAGCAGCATGTTAGCATGCTGATGTTAGCATTTAGCTCAAAGTACTGTTATGTCTTAGTACAGCCTCACAGACCCGTTACCATGGCTGCAGACAGTTAGACTCTTGTTAAAGTGGAACCTCTCCAGCACATCATAAGTATTTACAATCCTGAGTTGTTTGACGTGTGATGGGTTTATAGAGGGAAACGGTTAAAATCCTGGACCTCCTTGGAAACCCTTTGGGTAAAACTGAATGAAACACGGTGAGGTACCCTGATTTAATCAAACAAAATGCCTCTGTAGCTGCTCAGTGTCGTGCATGCTCAGTCGGCCTGGTCTGGCGGCAAACGAGCAACTTATTCAATAATGGATGCTAATGATGAGAAATATCTTTAACTAAAGCATAGCCAGCCGAGGCCTCGTCTCCAGCAGCCATACAGTACACCGCCTGTGATGTAGGAGGATATGAAAATATGTTGTTTGCATTGGCCAACTCTGTTTTGCATTCTGGGATTCTTCTGAGTTAGCTCTATTGTTTATGAGCCTGATGTGATGTTTGTGCTTCAGTAAAATATTATTTCTGTGGAAACTGAGATAGTTAAATTGTTGTATCATATTATCTCTCTGTGCCTCCTGGTTTATGACACATCATGCAATATTGGGCACTACACCTCCAGACATCACACACCTCCTCTCTCCAACCACCAGTGTGACTAACAAGGATGTTCAAAAATAAACATCCTCAAACTCTGATATATCCCCAAACAGTCATTTTATCTCTGTAACTTCAGAACAACTCAAACTAATCGGGCTACACATTTTCTAATGAATTAATAAAACCAATCACTCTCGAGGACAGTAGAGAAAATAGTTGTTTTAGTTCTGAATGCCCCTGATGGGTGTTTTGCTCCAGACAGAGGATCATAGAGTTGTGATGTATTCTGTCAACGACACCCTGTTTGAATTTTGACCTCTGAGGTGATGAATTTAGACTCAGAGCTTTGAATGAGGACAGAAGGAGTTGATAACGAGTGTGTGCTCATGTATAACAGCAGTGCTGGGTGTGTGTATCTGCACTCAGTAACTAATCTTTTCTGAATCACTCAGAATGAATAGTGGGCTGTAAGGTGTATCAGTGAAGTATGTGGGTGTGTACTTCTTAGGAATATAACAAACAGGTACAGGCGCTGTTTATTAGTTAATCATTTTAACTTGAGTATGAAATCCAACACACGTAGCAGCGTTAGAAACTGAGAATCTGATATAAAGTTGAGTTAAGTAATATGGAATTAATACTTAGTTGACTAAAACTAATGCACTCCTCCCCATTTTTATCAGTGAGGGTAGAGTAAATACTGGAAACAGTCTATTTATAAGGAAATACAATTTAACAGCACCATTAAGTTTATCAACATCTCTAAAACAAAACTAAAAAAACAAACATTATAAACTTGATGAAGATAGATTGACTGTAGGGCTGGATTAGACTGTATTAGTTTTAGGTGTACCTAATAAACTGGCAAACTGGAGTGTATATTGAAATCTTTTTTTTTGGGCAGGTTAATATTTCAAAGAGTTTCATTATTTTTAAAAAAATCCAGCATTTTAAAGAATAGGCATCAAGTCACACATCAGTTATTGTGTATCATACTTATATACTGTTGATGTGGATAGAAAGTAGATAACTGTTATTCTATTGTTTTTTTCTTGTTTCTAAATTATGCAATCAAACAGAACAGGTTTGCAATCAAAAAATATTTTAGAACAGTTTTGTCTGTGAATCCAAACGTTTTGCTTGCTGTTGAGCTGAATCTCATGGGACTCTGAAAGATGTAAGACCCGTCTCTACTGGCCAGTCTCGATCGGAGTGACAGTTGGTCACACTCCTGTCCAGAAGGAGATGATAAAGCACCTTCTGGGGTTACCATCCAGACACAGCCCAGAGCCAATAGGTGCTTTACCGACAAGCTGTCGCTCCGATCGAGACTGGCCAATAGAGACGGGTCTTACATCTTTCAGCGTAGATCCCGTCCACGAGATTCAGCTCAACAGCAAGCAAAACTTTCGGATTCGCAAAGTTATTTTCCTTTTTTTTGCAATAAAACATATTTTTGATTGCAGTCTCAAATCTATTCTCTGATTGCAAAACCTATTCCGTTTGATTGCATAATAAAGAAATAAAAAACTCCACATCATTCATGCTTTTTAAGACCTAGTACAACTGCGATATATCTCCTGTATTTTGTTGTTTGTTGCCTATAAACATTACAAATTGCACACATGTATCCTAAAGTACATGTAAGCTCTTTTAACATATTCTCAGTCACCTAAACTCCACCAGATTTTGGAGTACAGAACTGAAACTGTGTTTCAGCAAATGTAATCATACAGTCTTAAATACTGGAATGAAGAGCTGAAGTTGCTGTTGTATGATACATGGGATTAAAACTGAATACACGGTTTACTATTCTGATTTATCTTTGTAATCTTCTTTGGGGGATTTGGTGTTGAGTGTTTTCCTCTCTCTGTGTCTCTACAGTACTGTGTGCTGACAGAGTGGGCCAGATGACGAAGACCTACAGTGACATTGATGCCGTCACTCGACTGCTGGAAGAGGTAAGCTCGGCTTAAACAGAAAAAACACAAAGGGCGACAGTATATGCAGACTGTGTGACAGTCTAAAGGTTGCTCATACAGGTTGCTGTATGAGGTTTATGGTAAAGGAGGTTTGATGGAACAACATCATAAAACTAGCTGATATTCAAATCTAAGTGATCCACATCAGCTGCTGGTGAGCTCAGCCAGCTTTCTCTGCGTAAATAAAAGCTGTGAAAATAGAATGATGTCATTGGTAAATGAACCATGAAATTCAAAAGCCAGCCAGCCATCCAATTATTGACTAAACATGGTATTCAAAGATGCCATACCATCAACACACAGACCGGAAAACAGTTTTCACTCTGTGAGAGATCATTGCACTGACCTTCACTGCTGTGAAAAGTTAACTTCCTTTTGTTGACATTAATGCATTAATATTCACTATTCACAGTTTTGTCACACTAAGCTGAACCTCCTTATCTAAATAGGTGTGGACTTTTGTGTTGCTCAGTAGCACATAGCACTTTAAGGCCAGTAATATTTTTTTAGTTAGCGAGCTAGCAATCCTTCATTTTCCCAGGATAGTGCCTGATAATAAACAGAATAGGAGGAAGGATTATTAGCAGAAGAAACAAGGATTTTGGGGAACAAAAAACGCACATTATAGACCATAAACAAAGAACATGTTTTCTCATGGTGGCCTTTCTAAAATAGCAGTGGTGAAAGTTTCTATATTCTGTTATGATCAAGATGATGCACCATAGCTAGCTAGCATGCTAGTTAGTTGTTTAATGATTGAAATACTGCAGCGGGTGCTGTATATGGGTCACACATGCTTAAGACTTGCAGCTTGCACATGTATCTGATTTTCCTCTTTTGAGAGGTGATCTAAACACTTGTGGGTTGCGCAGTAAATCTGTGGAGCTCCCAGTGCCAGTCACATGACTGAAAACTATGAATTAATTGCACCCTGATGTACTGAAAAACAGGAGTGCCTGGCAGTCATTTGTACAGATTCATAATAAGATTTTAATTATACAGTAGTCCAGCGCTGGGTGGTGATGGGAGTGTTCTGGTGCTTCAGTGAGTTTGCACTTACAAGAGATTTGTGCTGTTGTGGGCAATAAGAGGTTGAGGTATTAAGTGTCTTTTTTTAAAGACACCGCAATTGTTCTTGTTGAGTAATGTGTGGACATTATGTTGCGTTTCTGTCACCCTCTGTTGTTTATTTTTCCTTCCACCTTGAGGTATTATTAGACACTTTTTAAACTTGCTTCTGCTGCATGTCCTACACTGATATTATTCCTAGAGGCCAAATTTACACTGCCGTCATTTTAAAGGTCCCATATTGTTAAAGTGAGATTACCATGTTTTTTTTCTTTTTAATTATTATAAAGCAGGACTAGGTGAAAGTATCAAAACGCTCAATCCACAGAGAAATGCGCAGAGCCTCTATTCAGAAACTGTGCTTTTAAACGAGCCGTCAGGACTTCTGTGAAGGTGTGATGTCACAACTATACGATATACTGGTAGAAAGTGCTGCTACAGTGCTGTGACAGTCATTTCCTGGCTGCAATGACGGTGCAGACACTGAGAGAGCGCAGATGCGGAAGACCCGGAAACACTGACCAATCAGAGCAGACTGGTCTTTTTCTGAGGGGGCTTAAAGAGACAGGAGCTAAAACGCAGCGGTTCAGACAGAGACTGAATACAGGTTAGGACTGAATAATTAATCAAAATTTTATCGAAATTGCAATAATCGCAATTACAATTTTCAAATCGCAGGAGGTGCAATATTTGTCAATATGTCAAAATACCATTTTAAAATAAAAAATACTATGGTGCTGCGGAGATGTCCTGGGCTACACCTCACATACAGACTTAAGGTGTGCACAAACTCTCAGCTCATTTAAATCAGGGCTGAAAACATTATTGTTTAATGCAGCTTTTCCGTAAATTTAAAAACTTAAATTGTACTTTTATTGTTTCTATGCTTTTCCAATGTTTTTAATGGAAAGCTTAAATTTTAATGTCTTTGCTTGTAATGTATTTATCTGCTCTGTAAAGCACTTTGAATTGCCTTGTGTATGA
>JAOVVB010228648.1:0-10437 GCA_028570985.1 Heterobranchus longifilis
GACGGGTCAAACAAACCCACGACTTTGACCCAGGAGAGCGGTGTTCCTGTCCCGTTTACTACGTCATGTATGTAATTACGTCGTGTACGTACAAAAGGAAGTGAAGTAGTATTTTTAAGCCAAACCACAATCTTTTTCTGACCCTATAACTAAGTAGTTTTGTTGCCTAAACATACACAAACTGTGACCGTTTCACGTTTATGACATGTTTAAAACAGCGAGCATCATGTTTAGGTATACTAAACGCAGAAACAAACTGGTGTGGTTGTATGGTTTGGAGGACTTGTAGACAGATATTCTGAAAAAGTTTAGTTTTTTGGTTTTTTTTTTACATGTTCTAAGATAACATAAATTGAACTTTATGTCTGAACTTTATAGCACTCTATATTTCTCAAAGAAACTCAGATGAAATGCAGTTGTCAAAATGAGCAGAAATGGAAAGGAACAGAATATAGATGAGGGCAATATATTAAAACTTGAGATGGATATACTGTAGCTGCAATGCAGAATTTATGTCCTGTGCATCAGAGGGGAGAAATATTTAATGTGCTATTCATTTACAGCATTCATATTCCTCACCATTCCCTGGATGTGCAATGGTAAATTAAGTTGCCTCTTGTCTGCGGTCCAAGAAAAGCCTTTAAGAATTACAAGATTGCAATTTGTACGGATTCATGTATTATGTGAACAAATTACAATTCTCTGCAGCTTTTGTTCAATCCATCAATGCAACTGCTGAGCAATTAACCTCTCAAAATAGTCGAATACAAAAGTGTGAAACTGAGAGCTGCTTATTTCCTCATCACTGCAGACGCATAATGTCACATAAATATGTGAAACTGGATAAGCAGATAATCCTCGGCAGAGGGAGAGGTTGTATTCTTATAATACCACCTGCGCTACCTGTTAGTTAAGAGAGCAGAGCTCGTATCGATTCTGAGAAGACATTTCTCTGAGCTCTTTGATGCGTGAAACCATTTATGGCTTTTCTTTACCTTCAAACCTCTTTGGCTCCTCAGCCGTTCACTGCTCCTGACATTATTGAGAGTTATGGTGTCTCGCTCTTAGATTGTAGTCTAAAGACAAACATAATAAAAACCAGTGAGTGCTCTTACATCCTGTGAGGTGTCACGTAGATAAATGGTAAATGGACTGTACTTATATAGCACTTTTCTAATCTTTGCAACCACTCAAAGCGATTTTACACTACTGGTTATTCACCCATCCATACGTTTCCCTCACTGTGCCAATAAGTTGTTTGCATATGACGTCACACATCGGTGTACTTCCCAGATAGAGGGCAGGCAACTGGAGACTACCAACACTGCACGAATGCCTGTGATTTCCACCGTTTACAGCTGTTCCAAATGTCAAAACTCGGAAAAACAAGGGCTCCTTTTGAGTCCCGAAAAAACTGCTCTCCCTCGGAAAGGTCGTATGTATACATGCAGCAATTCTGACCCATATTGACATTTTATTGTTAAGCGGCGCCCTCTAGTGTCCGTAGTTATTATTGTGGGAGCAAAGCAGGAAAGAGAAGGGGGGGGGGCTGTGTCTCTGGTGAAGAAGAGGCTTCACGTTAACCTCGCCTCAAGTTAGCATTGCAATGCAATTACAGTATGTTGTGACAACTTCTCCGGTTTTAACCACGACTCATGTTTTTAATGGGGTTGCACCAGACCTCTGGGAATGTTGACCTGGTAGGTAGAAAATAGTAGCTAAAATCAGCTAGCATTAGTAGCCTGAGCGGGGCATCCATGTGTACATAGTGGAGTTGAAATAGCAATTTTTTAAAAAGACAGCAATTCTCAAGCACATTTACTCACCTGGACAAAGACAAGATGGCAGTCGTTCAGTACTACTTTGGCCCAGAGATCGTGGACCTAACTGCACACAAAATAGTTAAATTCTTCTAGACCAGTCTTTCCAAAAGTTAGGGACCCAAAATGGGTCGCGGGCCCATTTTTATTGGGTCACCAGTCAGCAGAGTAAAATGCATAACAACACTATGTGTGAATTCATTTTCCTGATTAACAGTGTCGTTTTTTGCTACGCTGGTCAGTTCAGCTCAGATGCTGTTTCTCCTGTTCTCATTTTATTATGAGGTGATGAGCAAATGTAATTATTACTGTGATGTGCTTTTATCATGAAATGTATACATTTCATATACATTTTAAATACATTTTAAATTTGTTGTGTTCTTTATCGGTAGTTTATGAATGTAGATGTCATAGCAATTCATATTTTTGTCTCTGGGTCCCGGAGAGACACCGAATTTCTCTTTTGGGTCTCGAGGTGAAAAAGCTCGGGAACTCCTGCTCTAAACTCTTGCACGCTTTCATCTGGCTCGCCGTGTAACTTTAGAAGACGAGGGAGGATAATTTGTAATGACGATCCCGTCCACACCGGGCAAATCAGTCAAGCTGTGGGGAAAATTGCTTTTCTTCTTTTTGTATGGATCACATCCAATGTGTGTTTAAATGTTGTGATGATACCTGCTGCCTGCAGGTTCATCCAACCCTGTTATGTAGTCACTTTCCTCTGTTTCCATCCACACAGCATACAGATTCATCACTTCCTGTCCTCCATCTGAATATCACATGTGTCAGAACATCACGTGATTGCAAACAAGCTATAAAGAGGTTTTGGGATTATTCTAGACGGGATACTAAATAAAGCATGCCATGCTATAAATAATGTGCTAACTGCTCCTCACAATTTGAGAGAAAAACAAAACTGGCATTGAAGTGACATTCCCCAACCACGATGTAACCTGAAAATAAACTGGCGAGCCTGTGAGAACATTTACAGCTCATTCTGCTCGTGATAATGAGAGCCCGCTGAGTCAATCAGCAGAAAGCTAACATGCCGGGGGGGGCGTCTCCTGTGGAGGCACCCTGTGTCTACTGAGCCCCAAATCTAAATACTCTGGAGTTGTTGACTTATTTAAATGAGATGGATGTTCCTTTCATGCCACAGAGCAGTCCTCAGACATTTGCAGGATGATTTGAGACACTCGTACGGTGCATTTTGTTCACATACTCACATTCTGGGTACAATTTGGAGTAATTTCCTGCTGCTGTTTGCACAGTGAAGCGCTCCAGGCTGCGTTTAGAAGGTTTTGTTGGAAAGCTTACAGTATATCCATCTTATTGAGAGGGAGCTGGGTACTGCTACAACTTTCACTTTAAATATTAAACTGCAGACAGGGGCGGATTGAGAAGTTTTTGAATGGGGGGGGCCCAGACTCAATTTTAAAGAAAGCAGACACATTTGTAAAAATGAGCTGAAGCTTTGGTTCTTGGCAATAATAAACTGTAAGAGTTGCATTGTTTAATCGGTGCAGTAAATGAATGCTAAATAAATAACTTTTAACATTCTAATATGAAATGATATCAATAAATAGCTGCTACAACAGACGTCTGGACACAGACATGTAGAAGACCCCCCAACCCTCCTACATGGGCACAAGGAACCCAGGCTGAAAGAATTACAAAACCACTATGCTTTGTGCCTCTTTGTGGGCGTGGTTGTTTTGTGTTGCTTAATGGTCATTTTGCATCTCTCTGTAGACATTTTGCATCTCTCTGGAGTCATTTTGTGTCTCTTTGTGGTTGTTTTGAAGCTCTGTAGTGTTTTTTGGTCATTTTGCATCTCTTTGTGGTCATTTTGTATTGCTTAGTGGTCATTTTGCATTTCTCTGTAGTAATTTTGTGTCTATTTGTGGTCATTTTGCATCTCTTTGTGGTCATTTCACATCTCTTTTTAGACATTTTGCATCTCTTTGTGGTCATTTTGCATCTCTTTGTGGTCATTTTGCATCTATTTGTGGTCATTTTGCATCTCTTTGTGGTCATTTTGCATTTCTTTGTGGTCATTTTGCATCTCTTTGTGGTTGTTTTAGATCTGTGTTGTCATCTTGTGTCTCTTTGTGCTTGTTTTGCGCCTCTTTGTAGTTTGATTGACTTTCCAACAAGAAATGTTAACAGTCATATGAAGGCTCTGGTCCAGGGGAATCGTTTCTTAGATGGATTACTGAAGGGACCTGGTACATGTTGGTCCGTTCAATATAATCCATCTACGACACTAACAAGCCAACTACCTATCACCTTCTGACTCTGCAGGAGAACACAAGGCGACCCTGATCACTGACGGGTCAATTCACAAAGAATAAATTGCTGATAGCACCATGAATTGCACATCACTTACAGCCGCTATCTGCTCCATCTCAAAGTGCTGTTCACAAAAGATATTGTGCTAATGATATTGCAGCTCAAACACACCTATAATGTTTTGCAGCTGAATGCAATTTGCCCTTTTTTTTGCGTCTGATTGCAATTATCCATGTGGCAAGGTAAACATGTTGCCTTTGGGCCCAGAACACAGTTGGCAGAACAATGGCAGAGAGAAAAAGAAAAATTAAATGATCAGACTGCGAGCTACAGGTCCTCAGCGACGAAGTGCAGAGGCATGCCTCAAAACTTCAGGCAAGGAATTTAAATGTGACAGAGAGAAACCGTATTTGGGATTTAATGTCCCAGTCTGTCAGTGCTGTTGGTGTTTTCAGACGCACACCTTCAGACTGTAAAAGAAGATGCCATGATCACTGCAAAGTCTGGGCTAAATGATGAAAAATGATGAAAGATGGGTTAAATGCAGGGACAAATTCTTGCATTGTGCTGTGCACACATGTATGTGACAATAAATAATAAACTTATAATGTGCTTTTCGTTACCAATCCCCTGAAGACATTAATTATCTCACTGTAACTGTGTGTGGCTATTGAGATTAATTTGCATAGAAAGGGGCCAATTTTGCACCAAATATGTATATTACCTCATTTAAATATGTGCAAATAGCACAGGAGCACTGAGACGCTATTTGCATGGCAGGAGGGCATTTCACCCTTACGTTCTTATTTCTGCAGGTTTAGCAGCCACAAAAGCAACACAATCCTTTTTGTGAATTCGCCTGTCGGTTTACATTTTGCTCTGTCTCTTTGAACCACTGGAGTTGAATGAAAATCATTTATCTGTGCCTTCCCACAAATAACCCATAAATAAAGACATTTGAATTTCAGAGTGCGCTCAATATCATCGTACTAATGTTGTTATTGTTACTGGAAATCAAACTTGAAGATCGTGTTTTATTTTTCAGTTGTGATCACGATGCAAAGCTCACATAAGAGTGACGAGGATACAGCAGGAGACAACTGACTGTGAACATGAGACGCATCAGTCTCTGATCAATAGTGAGCTTATGACAGTGATGGACTGCAGGAATTGCAGAGAAATTGGAGAGACAAATTGTCCAGAGCTCAGAATACACAGCCCCACCTTGTTTCAAGGTCACTGCTTTGTAGCTAAATGTGAAGTGATTTCTGACAGGCGTCATCTCCAAAAGTAAATTTTACTGTATTGAAAGGTTCATTAGTTACTAATGTTTGTACATGATTAGCGCCTTGTTTGTAGTTATCAAAGACTTGCTGTAGACTTGCCTCCTGTGGTTAGATTTAGGCAACAAAACACTTTGTATAAGGTTATAAGGAAAGACGGTGTCTGTGGTTGAATGTTAATAAGCACATTTTGTCTTGTGTTTCACGTCACTGCAGATGTTTTCTGTAGGAAACTAAGACCCTGATCTTTCTCTAACCTCAACCAAGAGAGTGACTAAGCATAATCAGAAAATAATAGAACAATGCTGTGGTCGCTACGAGCAGATATTGTATTACAACATTCGATATTTTGGTGGAAAACAAATAAAATATGTTGTCAGTGAACATTTTACTGATACGTTCAGTATCAATGTTTTTGTGACTTGCCAGATACGTTAATTAACAGCATTTCCTCATTATGTTGATAGAAAATAGAATCCAGTCAGAGTTAAAAATGCTACGGAAGGAATATTTCTTTTCTTCCAGATGTTACCTCTGTGACCTGAATGTATGTATGATACATGAGAGGCACACACGAGGGCTGCGTGTAGCCTGTAGTCATGGGCGGATTATGAGACAATGGGCCCCTGGGCACAGACATGCAAAAGACCCCACATTTGTGGTGGTTTTGTGTCTTTTTATGATCGTTTTGTGCCTTTGTAGTCATTTTGCGTCATTTTGTGGTTGGTTTGCCCCATTTTTGTAGTTATCTTGTGTGTCTTTGGGTTTTTTTTGTGTGTCTTGTGGTATTTTTTGGCTCTTTGTGGTCATTTTGTGTGTCTTTGTGGTGGTTTTGCCCCTTTTTTGTAGTTATTTTGTGTCTATTTATGGTCTTTTTGCCCCTTTTTGTAGTTATTTTCTTTCTCTTGGCAGTTGATTTGTGTCTCTTTGTAGCTGTTTTATGTTTCTTTGTGGTCATTTTGTATCTCAGGTTGGTATGTGTCCCTTCAAGTGACATTGTGCAGGTGAAGGTTTGGGGGGGCCCCTGACACTGTGGGCCCCTGGGCCTGGTCCCGGTAGGCCCTCTCAGTAATCCATCCCTGCCTGTAGCCTGTCATGTGTGCTCTTTAAAGCATTAAAACATAATTGCCGTATTGGGATATTGTTGGCACCAGTGTTTGACAGCATTAAGTCCTCATAAATGTTGTTTGTCTAAATGATTCTGTTTTGCTTCAGTTTAAAATGCTAAACATGATTATTCCATCAGCGTTTCTCTTGCTCCATCTGCCACTATGAGGGAAACCGAATGCTTCATTAGAGCTGGAAGAACAGCATCCTCCTTCTGTTTTATCTTGTAAAGCATCGAGCAGATTTCCTGAACGTTCAACCAGGTGGCACATGAAGTAAAACACCAAGCAGAGGCTGCCAGCCTGCTCTCTGTTTGTTTTATTGGTGCTAAAATGCTACAATTAGCATATTTAAGCAGAGACAAAAGCAAATGATACTTAACATTTTAATGCTCTTTAATCACATTGTCAGGTTAAAATACTGATGAGGTAAAGCTCTTTATTACTCGACTTCTGTTTCCCTGAAAACCAGATAAAGTTTCTGTAGCTCTTAGCATTCCACACCCTTTTTTATAGAGGATGTTCAGTATAACGGTCAGCAGCAGACGACACATAGAAGTGATATACAACATCATCTGAAATCTGAGAACCTGCTGATTAATTTAAAATGCAGCTCAGCACTGTGTGTCAAGTTCTTCTAGTCACAGATCTGTAATAAAGATCTGTAATAAACTTTGTGTTTTGGTGAAGCGCCCATTCAGATGTTGAATGTTTTGAGTGTATAAGGGCTGAGAACATTATGACTGAAGTATATGATGGACATTCTCATTTTGTCTCAAATAAGTTGTTTCAGCAAATTTGGGGTGATAACATTTGTTGCACATATTTGGTGCTAAATTCAACCATTTCAAGAATTGATGAAAATGGTAAAAAAAATCCCTCCAAAATACCACATTAATACACCCAGATCTTGAGGAACACCAGAGAAAAATTCATGCTGTGATTTGGTATCAAAAATGAGATTTCTCCAAGATTTGCATTTTTGGGCGAATGGATGGCGAGCACTTCTGTTCTGGAAGTTGCTCAGAAACCCCCTTTATTGTCCATATCGGTAGGAAAGCCATCCATCCTCCAGATGCAGGTCTCTAGTTTGTGGTTGTAAAGTTTCATGAGGCTGTATTATCCTAGAGGTCACAACAGGTCATTTTATATAGTCAAAAATGGTCTCACTACAATGAAATGGCTACTATGGAGACTAACATCATCACACATGAATACAATTGGGCTCATTGAATCCATAAGAGTCTCGGCCTTCCAGTGATACCTCATTTCTGTAATTCAAAACTGTTTATGGACCCCAGTATGCAGAAATATTCAAATACACTATTTTAGAATAGGCGAAAATATCACATTTGTACTGCATGAGGAAAACTGCAGGGTTTTGCCCCAAACTGCATGAGACTATCATAAAGTGGGTACGTCTGTAAAGGGGAGACTCGTGGGTAGGCATTGAACCAATTTTAATTCAGATATCTTGAGGTCAGAGGTCCAGGGACCACATTGAAAATGGCCATGCCAGTTTTTCCTCTCTCCAAAATGTAACCTAACATTGGAGCATTATTTGGCCCTCCTGTTGGCCGGGCCCGCCATCAGAACGTTAAACTCTGTGCCCCAGTCTCATTACACTTTCTAGCCCCTGTAAGGATTCACTATTAAGGCAGCCTATTGCTTATAATGCGTTGTTGTCCCTGGCAGAAGCACATCAGAAAAACAATGATTTGGCTTCAGACTGAGCAGGTTTGAAAATACCACAGCCAACAAAACAAAGCTGAAAATCAATACCTAATGCTGCCAATAGCGATCCGCTGCTCACACAGAGCAGTGCCTTAAGTGGACTAAACCTGGAATTACAGAAATAAAAGCATGATTGATTCCTCGCTCGCCACCGAGGGATACAGGCAATAATGCTCACCGCTTTAAAATAAGACGTGTGTTGTACTTGACCAAAGTGGCTTTCTGAATGGAACCTGTATTTGTGTTCAAGGAAAAGTGTGGCTGTAATCTCACTGCAAGCCTGAAACCAATAGAATATATTAATCACATGCTGGAATCAAAGCACACCTTCAGTTTAAACACACACACACACACACACACACACACACACACACACACACACACACACACTGAGCATTTCATCCCCCTGTCTCTATTCCCCAGGTGCAATGACAGCCTTCACATAAAAGATTTTTTTTTCTCTGGAAGAAAAAGCAAGAGGAGTACAGTATGTGACAAAGAAAGATAGCGAGCTCCCAGAATAGCATATTTGTGTCCGGATGAGAGAGGGATAGTGATGATGAGTGTCTGATACTCCTGGGTCTTTGTCACGTTTTGAACCGGGGTTAATCATGAGGGATGGGACCGCGTTTCCAGTCCAATCAAGGGGAGCAGAAGTTGTAACTAAAGTACTCCCCTGGAGAGGATTGCATCAGGCAGACAAAAACAGATTTAGGTGACAAGATCATTTGGTTGTGCATCTACCACCACTGCACAGCCTGGTGGGTGATCTAATGCAGCGGGGATCTCATCTACAGCTGCATGCGTCGTAGTTTGTGGGTGATACTAAAGGGCGTCAGCCACACTCCAGTGAGCCATTAATTCACGTCACACAAATTAATCCATGTGTAGGCCTCTGCCACACACGGAGAGCCCCCTCTGCTTTCCCACCGTACGTGATATATTCCAGCACCGCTGCCACATTTTGGCACCCAGTTGAACACAAGCGGGAAAAAGAGAGAAAAAAAAGTTTTAAAAAACCCCTCTCTGTCAGAGTTTTAAATAATACATAGTGCAAGTCAACGTAGGCCGTCTGGCCCGAAAGGAGTCATAAATACCGCACACATGTCAAACCTTCATAGTGTCTGCCACATCTGAGCTGCAGACAGCAACACTGGATCTGTCGACAGCGTTACAACCCACACGTTTGCACACTTCTTTTTGGCAGTTTCACGCCATCATGGTCACTTTTGTCATTAATCATTAATCTTTAGTGTTAAATAGGTGGAAAATATGCTCGGTGCATTCACGTGCTCCTCGGATGGTCCCATTTTCTGAGTTGGGAAGTCGTTCTTCCGACTTTGGTGTGTTCATGAGCCAGCCTTCTGTCCGTTCTCACTTTTCTGAAAGCGTAAGGGTAAGGAATAAATGGAGCAGTACTGCCGGAGCTTGAGCACCTGCCCCTTTACCCCTTGATGCCCAAAGTGCCTTTTTGTCAAGGCAACATTTTCGTTTTTTTGTTGTTGTTGTTGTAAAAGGCCCTTTTGTGAAGGCCTGCCCAATCTAATTATTAATAAAATTAATGAATAATAATTTAGCAGTAAATAAAATGACCCACATGATGACCTTTCACCTGACGACGTTACCTACCGTTCTTCCGGGATGTGTCCTCACGCTGCGCATGCGCAGACAGACAACAACATCGTGAGCACGTGATATTCAGCAGGAGTTCTGGGTAAGTGGGGTTTGCAGCGAGCGGTGTGCTTGTTGTTGGATGTATTTTACATGAACGAAGAGAAGAGAGAGCATGCACAGTTGTTGTTTATATTGCTGTCACTGTGTGTAGCCTGTAGCAGTAACGTTAGCTGCCGGCTAACAGTGGTTAGCCTGCAGCTAACGTTACTGCAAGCTGCAGTATAATCAAAGCTGCTGCTGCTCTCTGCACTTAGTTCTTGCTGTTTGAGGGAGAAAAGTACACTATATAAGCTCAATAATATCTCTGGAAATACATTTTAAAAATGTTAATGTAAAATGAATTATATTCCTGACATCAAAGTGCAGAGTGAAGGAGATATGGCCCTAGTAGATTTCAGGAAAAGGTTTGAAATGTCTGTGTGTGTCTGTGTGTGTGTCTCTGTGTGTGTGTGTGGGTGTGTGTGTGTGTGTGTGTGTGTGTTCTGCAGTGCAAAGGTGCCTCACAAGCAGAGGAGGTTAAAACAAAAA
>JAOVVB010228659.1:0-24251 GCA_028570985.1 Heterobranchus longifilis
AATTAAAATGAACAATGATTTTTATTACAAAGTGCATAACGATGAGAATTGTGAAGAGTCTTTTTGGCGATTAGACCCTGTCGTGACGTAGGAGATTAGGGGGAGTAGTGATGCTGTGATATATAGGACACCCTATTGCTTGTACTGTCTGCATGAACACAATATGGACTGCAATCAACATTTCTTCTTTAAAAATTGGTGTCCCTAAGAATTGTGGGTGAAAATCGTGATCTACATTTTGAGTGGACTGGAGGTGAATGGGGTGGAGGAGGGTTGCATCGCAACTGACAACAGGAGAGAAGAACACGGTTTAAAATACGACAGCAACGATGTGATTGGCCTTAGAGAGATTGCCGCTTAATCTGATTGGTGTAACTTAAAGAGTGAACACCTCTGATCAGCTGACAGATGCATCAGGAGAGGAGGGGGAGAGAGAGAGAGAGAGATGAATGGGTGAGTAAATGATATAGTCTTCCTGATTGAACTTACGCTATAAGCTTCATTAGTTGCAGAGATAAACTCTATTCATTTTGGGCATATCATTTGTCCAGACAGAGGCCTGGTGAATAAGAGGTTAAACAAAATAACCAAAGATCAGAGGTTCACTTGCAGCTTTCAGAGCTTTTAAAAACCACATCCGACGGTCTCGATCTGCAAATGCAGCAGGCGTGTCAGGTGTCATTACATGACCCAAGTCAAGGATTGTTCAAGGGTGGTGTTTGACGTATGGGATGTGAACGTCCTCTGACTCACTGATGGTGTCCAACATGTGATGTCATACATCACTCCAGTAAGGTGTTGTCTTGTGTTTAAGGTGTATACCAGCAGAGATCTTTAGGTGTGAAATGTTTTGTGGCAAGTGCTAAATCTTCGAGACATGAAAACTCTTGCTAGATGTCACGAGAGCTCAGCCACGTAAGGGAGCCCCACAGGGACACTTCTGGTTGTCCTTGTCGAGTTAGCAGTATCTCGTGCTCAGCGTCCGCTCCTTGTATGAGTTTACATTAATTAAAAATGTATATACACTGTTCCCTTTTAGTTCAAGAATTAATTTTATTTGTTGAATCATTAATTAGTTTTATTCTATAAAAAGTCCAAATTAATGTCAACGTTACTTGAGCCCAAATTGGTTGTTTCCATTGATGATTTTTTTTTCTCAACATTATCTTTATTGAAAGTATCAATAAACAGGGTTATGAACCTGAAATAATATGAAGAAAATAACAATAAGGATGACAATAGAAATAAATACATTGAGTTCATAAACTGTACAAAAAAATAAACCATTAAAAATAATAATGGTAATATGTAATAAAATGGAAAACAAGATATGGCCACAAATTCATTAAAATATAATGCATATTGTTGAAGTAAAATTTGCAATGCAGTTTAGTGCATAATAACACTGATGGTTGTATAATGTAAAACTCAATAAATATACTGTTAAAAAATATAATGTATATAATTTACTTACAAAACAAACACAAGGTTATACATCAAATATATATCAATTTCTTTTGAAATTAAACATTATTATTTCAAACAGGCCATAGATAACATATATGAGGCTATTTCTTTGAACCACATGGAAGGTGGGTCATCATTCTTTCGTGTCTTTCGATACATTTATTACCCACAGTTAAGGTCATTTTGATAAATGTGTTTTATCCCAAGGCAATACCGATGTGTCCCCGTGGAAGAAAAGTCTGGCTAAGCAAAGTATATCAACCCCCTTTTTGCACTAATTGACCAATCATCTTAGCTGTAACGATTTGCAGTGGTCTAGGCTAGAAATTTGCATTATAACAACATTAAATGCTTTGACCTTGTTTGTGTGTGTGGGCTGACGTGGCTGGCTTTCATAGCATAATACCGTCCACCCTCATGCTCATTGGTTTTATATTTAGAACAGGATGTTGGCTCTCTGTCTGTCTGGCATTACATTAGAATAATGACTTTTACATTTGAAAGAGGAGCTGTCCTTGGTACTGAATCATTTTCAGCTCTGCATCGTACTTTATGACACACTGGCATCTTGCTGCAACTAAGCCCCAAAACACTGATCTTTTACTGTGGTACCATCGGTGGGGAGTTTAATTTGACAGTTTATTATCTACTTTAAATATTACAATTTCCTAAAGTGAAAAACGAACTCCTCTGCATGCTAAACTGTATTAGAGTCCGTCTCCCTAGCTAGAAGTAGCTACTGCTCTAAATGTTTTACATGTTGTCTTCAAATTCCTTGAACCCTCTCACCATCCCACTTGCCTCTGTAAATGTGGAACATGCTATCTGGAGCAGTGCAGTGGCTGGGCCTCCGTCGATCAGTGCTCCGTTTTAGTCGCCTTTAAACAGAGCGTTCTCGTTTTGGGAGTTCAGACGTGGATATTTATATCTAGCAGGTCAGCTGAGAAAGAAACACTGAGTTCTGTCTGACAAATGACCTTCCTTCCTCTGGGCCTCGCAGTTATGAGCAGAGTCGTGCAAAGACTGAGAGGGAGTGAAGAGTTCACTTTCCAAGATCCTGAAGTCAACCGACAGAAAAGGGGCACATGACATCCGGTGTCTACTCCGCCACAAGTTATTTTTGTCAAGAAAATGGATCACGTAGATGTTTGATCTCAGTTCACACAGATTCCCTGGCTGGATTGCGCTTTAGTGTTTATTTGGACTGTTTATGCTGTTTATAAAGAGTTTTTTGTATCAGACCACAGAAACAGGTCAAGTTCAGTTTTAAGGCCTTACGTCCTTTTCATGACATAAATATCTAAAATGTAAAAATAAACATAACACAGGCTGTCAATATTCTATATGTTTCTTATTGTCAACAAATCCTCTGAAAGGAGCCAACAATTAATTGATCCTACTAACATTTGTGTGTATCCATATCCTGATACATCCTCCTGTAGCATAGAGCTCCATAGTTATTAAACACACATGAATGTTGCACTAAATGACATGTTCCTTCATGAACATGTGTACTGTAGTTTATTTTAACTCAATCCCACATATATCGTCCTGCTGCTTGTAGCCTAAATAAATGCTCATTAAAGCACTAAATGTGCATAGTCCCCAATAAATGCACACAGTGCCCAGCTGTTTTATGAAATTACTGAGACTTTTTCATGGGATTTGTTGACAATAAGAAAACATATTTTATAGTGCCTGCCTTTCCTTCAAATTAATAATTGGTACAGTAAAGTACCGTTACGGTACCAGTATGGTAACATTTACTAACTCTTCATACAAACATAACTATTAGACAGTGGCATGTTTGAGGCAGCTTAAATAGTGTTGCCATGAAATATTGTCCTCCAGATAACTCTTCAACTGTGAAATGTCCTGCTCAGTACATATCTTGGTCAAAATGGTTGTTAATGGTCTTTAATTATTAAATTTAAGCAATCCAAAAATGTTTGTTTACTCTTTGTGTTTATGGGAAAAATTATTATCTGATCAGCTATCAATATTGGTATCGTCGATAGGGCTCTAATCACTATCAAAACTGGCTACACCCTGAAAAGTAGATAATAGATGAATTGGTGGACTCTTAAATTTATTCCTGAATTGTTAAAAGTTTTCTTTTCTATTTTTAGCTCTCTCAGCCCGATGCTTTTTAAAGCAAAGAAGCACTGGATTCAAAGCTTTGACACCTAATGACACTTACTAAAATTACACAAATTAAATATCTAGTTGCAGAAGGAGATTTTTTTTTTAAATCCCAAAGTCAGTTGCCATGTCTTCTGTTGTGGACTGAATAAGAAGTATCACAATGATATGCACAGCTTTGATGTTCAAAATCTCAAACTTTACTGAGCTATAGAGCCCACTGATATGATAAGAAGAAACTGAGAGTATTTAAGATTGATTCAGCTGACAAAGAATGCTGCAAACCCTGAGCCGAAATGAGAGGTGTTTTTATAATAGTACAGAATACAACAGTAGTATCAGTGTGAAGATTTAACTTGATGCTCCCTCTCTGTCCGGGATGCCAGTGAAGGAAAGCCACAGGGGTGATAGATGAGGGCAACTTGGCTGAACATCGTAATCTTCAAAAGGACTTTTTAAACAAACACATTTAAGCTGAGAAACAGATGCTGGCCAGCCTGTGGGAGGCTTTACCTTCAAACTGCAGATGGCTGTGGCTCAGAAGCTCGATGGTTCGGTTCCCCTGCAGCCCACATGTCGAAGTGTCCTTGGGCAAGATACTGAACCTCAAATTGCTCCCAAAGCCCAGCCATAGCATAGCCATCAGCGTGTGAGTGCGTGTGAATGCTTATATCCCTTGATGTGCATGTACCTTGCATCCTAACCTCTGCCTCTGTGTGAATGGGTGAATGGATGTGGTGTGAATGGATGAATGACTAGTAGTAAAGCACTTTGAGTGACCGCAAAATCTAGAAAAGCGATATATAAGTACAGTCTGTTTGTATCTCAGTGCACTGACAAAAGTATAACAATGCTGTAATTTGTTTAATGTGTTTTTTCTCATTCAAATAGCTGAAAACTATTAGTTTCTTCATTTAAATTAAACTTTCTAATTTATATTTATGGTGGAACCTTTTTTTTTTTCCATTTTGATACAATATAAACTGGCAGCGGGACCAGAGCAGGACATCAAATTAAATTTTTTCAATTGAGACAACCTAAAATAATCCAACCTTCAAAAAATGGTTGAATGAAGTTAAACATTTTAGGTTAAACTGAATGCAATATTTACACTAAGTCAATAAAGACAACACGAAAACTTAAAATAATTAGGTTTGATCAACATTCAGAAAATAAGTTTGTGATTTAAATATATTACATTGAGTCAATGTCAAATAGTTTGTGTGATCGATTACTTCAATGTTTTAAAGTTCATCCAATGTTTCCAACTCACATCACTGGGTTGTAATTTCCAGTAACATCCTTGTTATTTATTACAATTTACAGAGCCCATGGTTAAAAGACTGGTATGATGATGGATGCTTGTCATGAATACCACACACTTTTCTTTGTGTTACCCAACTGTGACTTTGACTGTGTTATTTAACAGAGTAATATGCACTGTTCTGCTGCGGGAGACATACAAATACCTAAACGTGTGCTTAAAATTTGCCTGGAACTACCGTTAATAGTTTTTAAAGACCTACTTAGATATTTCTTAAAATAAGATGTGTCTTACTTCTTTGTGGATTGTGAGGATACAGGCAGAAAAAGGCTGACAGGGTGGTGTGTGGATGGTAGGAGGAGGAGATGTGTTTAATTAAGGCGTGTCTGACGCACTGCAGAGATAAGTCAATTCCCACCTTGACTCAAGTCATCAAAAAGTCCATCAGTCTTCCCCATTTGACAGCTTTCTTTAGGCTGAGCACATTTATCATTTTTTGCAAGTAAGAAACCAAAGCTTGTATGGAAATTTGACATTTGTCAGTTTCACACAGACATATTAATAGATGGCTATTAATATGTAGATAGGCTATACTTTTTTTTAAAGTGCGGTAATGTTTGTTGAATAAAGTAGTTGTACAAAGAAACGTTGGAGCCTTTTTGTGGAATTTTCATATTTTTTTTATTTTTATGAAGATCACTTCATAATAAATACTAATGTTTATTGCATTAAGTATAATTCTATCTATATATTTGACAAAAATCCAAATACAGTAGTAAAACAAATTACAGGATGATTCACTGCATAAATGAATTAAAACACATATGTACATATATGTACAGTATTATTAGGATATGTTACAGTAAGTAACATAAATACAGGCTGTGATAATAGAATATACCCAAATTTGACAATGACCCAACTTTTTAACAGTATATAACAGTGCTCTCTTTGCCCAAAGATCCAGGAAAAAGGGATCAAAGATGAAATAAAAATATAAATATTTTCTGATATTCTCTCAGAAACACCCATTTGTCTCTGCAGCAGCAATACTTTATTAGAAGTGCAGGTCAAAACAGACACGGCTCCATGGAGAGTGTGGATCATGTCGCACAAACTAATTAAATGCTGAGATTAAATGTCGCTTCTTGTATCAGCTTTTTTAAAAGCAAAGATGAATATTCTTGATTTTTGGTGTGTGTGCGTGCATGTGCGCGTGTGTTCATGCCAATCGGTTAAAATAGCAGACCGGTCTCATTCCCAACTCGTCAAGTACCGCTTTGTCACGACCCTCTGCGTCTGATACGGCACACAGGACTTTCACGCAGGAGATTTGAAAATAGGGCGTGGCAATGGGATCACAAAATGGTGCATAACTTCCAAAGGGATTCACAGACTTGCACAAGATTTTGTGCAAAGATTGGTCATGAGCCAAAGGACAGCTGATTAACTGCTCATGCCAATTGGCAAAAAAGGGGGTGTGGCAGTGGCTTGTAATGTAATGTTTGTCAGGTAGTGTGTGTGTGATTGCATGAATGTGTGGATGCATGTGTGTACGTGGTCACACAGATTCGAGATTGTTTTACTTAAAAAATGGCTTCAAAGATTCATTGTTATGATCCAGCATGATCCAGTGCATTTTCACTCTTGGATAGAGAAAAACACTCTCCGGCTTGTTTGCATAACCAGTCGCAATCGTCTTGGGTGGCACAGCGACGGTGCTTCTGCGAAATAGTGTCAGGAGGGAACTTGTTTTGGTGGAAATTTTACATTTACTAGTGTGTAGGTTGATATTTCGGAGGTTGTTTCTCATAGTGAAGGGACTGACTATTGTTATCATAATAGTTGCTGATTCATTTTCTGTTGATCAACTAATCCATTAACTGACTAATCATTGTAACTCTAGACTTTATATTAATTCACAAAAAAGCACAATTGATCAATCATCATGAAAAGCAATGGTCTTATCCTGAGTAATAGACCATTTGAAAACAAAATCCGGAAAGCTGAGAATTACAGGACCTTTTTTAGGTCTTTGTGCACCAATGTCACCGTCACAGATTCCTGTCCATTAGCTGTGTTTGAGAGTGAAAGTGAACCTGATCGGAGAGACCTCCAGCCTGCAGTGGCAGTGACAGTCCTCTCAGACGCTCTGCATTGTTGATGTTCTCTGACTCCCCCTGGGGGGAAACAGCAGTGATTTTCAGGCGGACTTAGAGTGTCTTTGTTGTTTTAGTATCACGTTGTACCAGTCAGCAGTGTCAGCGAGCAGTCACCCTGCAGGCAGCCATCAACAGCAGCTTAATGCAGTCTCTTCTCCTCCGTTTCACCTGAGGAAAGCACATCAGGAGGTCAAAGGGACACTCCGTCTCTCTGGGATTCATTCTTCTGAAAGTGGATTTACAAATTCATACCTTGACGCCGGCGTCTCCAGTGTCTGTATCGACGAGGCTCCCTCAGTTATATCAAAGCAAAAACTTGCAAATCATCGCTCACCCTCGCAGCTTAGTCATCGTGCTGTGAAACCGGACGCGTCTGTGGGCAGATCTGCTGAAGTGTTAGAACTCGTCCTGACTGCTGCACCAGCATGTTTATTTGATCAGTGACGGGTATCATCGTTCTCCGTCCATCAACAAAATCCTTCAATCTCCTCTCCGCTCGCTGCATGCAGGGGTCAGCTGAGTAAAAAAAAAAACAACAACTTTGTTTTCCATCTCACATTAGTGACGGCAGTGTGTCTGCAGGAGGAAAAAAACATATGGCCGTCAGTGTGTTGCTATGGTAACATCAACAGAGGGAGCCACATCCTCTAGTTTGCTTCAGCGATGCTCTCTGAATGTTCGTTTGATATTTATGACGTGTATGTGGAGATCTTCACTTTATAGGCCTGTCTACCATAGATTGTATGTGCTCGACTGTCTCAATCTGCAGGATTCATGAGGTTATCTTTTTTTTTTTTTTTTTTTTAGCAAGTAGCTTTTACTGTGGCAGTATTATCTCTGACCTTCTGTTTCTGATTTATTTTGGCACTCTTCTTATTGTCTGTTCAGCCGTGGTTATTGCAGCTTTTACCCACAAGCCAAAGGGATGTTATTTGTGTACTGTGGCACCTGTCATACACTGACAATTCAAAGTGCTTCACAGGCTGCATGGAGTAATTAAACTGTATACGATAAGAACTATTTACAAAGTAACTACAAAGTTAAAGCAATAAAATGAATCAATAAATAATAAATAGCAAAGACAAGGCAAGGCTAATTTATTTGTACTATTGTATAACAAGTTTAAAAGAAGAGGCAATTCATATTTCTTAAGACATAAGACAAACAGGCATAAACACAAGATATTATAGAAACACAAGGCTGTACAGTAAAATAAAGTAGAAGGTTAAATAAGAATCGAAAATTGAACAAAACATAATAATAATACCTTTACAAGGTGAGGAAATTCAAAACATAGCAATATTAGGAACAATTGCAAGAGATAAACAGAATAAATAGAAGAATATAAATTACAGCCCACTAAGAAATACAAGCGAATGACCCAAAATTAAAGATTCAATTAGATTAAAACAACAATGTCAGATTTGAGCAATGGCTAAGATCATCGGCCAGGTTTATTCCAAGATGCAACTTCTCCATGTTTTGTGTTAACAGTATCACAGAAACTCTTCTTGAAGGTTTATATGGAGAAAGTATGTCAGAAATATAATTTGGTCGTAACACTGTAGTAGTATTTAAAATTCTGACATTCCCGTCAGCTTCAGCATTAGCACGTTTGCATACAAAGTCTCCTAACTACGATGATTAACGTGGTAAACATTATACCTGCTATACATAAGCATAGTGATGTTAGCATTTAAAGTACACTAGACTATGCTCCCATGAGACATGCATTTATTGATTACCACCACAGTCGATCAATAAATGTATGCTTCATGGGAGCATAGTGTAGTGTGCGGACTCTACTTTTTTGTCACTGTATGTTCTTCTGTCGAGCACCTAGTTTTTCGACTTTTTCGATGTGCGTGCTTTTGTGGACTTTCCAGCATTTAAAGTACATCCTCACAGAGCAGCTGACATGGCACGAGACTCTCTTGTTAAAAGTCTGGCAGCTGCATTTTGAACAAGCTGTTGTTGCCTAAGAGCTTTATAGGTAGACCTGGGAAAAGACTGTTACAATATAATAATAATAATAATAATAATAATAATAATAATAATAATACAGCACAAGATGAATATATGAGCTTTTTGGTTTTATTTCTATTTATTCAACATAAACCACTGTTGTTGCTGCAAATGTTAAATGCAACTTTTGCTGTAGGCCGGATTAGTTTCCAAAAAGAACCAGCAGAACAGCTGAGTAAAAGTTTTCATGATCTGAATTTAGAGAGAGGAGAAAAAAAAAACCTCCTGACATTTGTTCATGTGAAAATGTCACGGATGGCTATTTGCTAGATAAGAGGAAAATGTGGTCGAATATAAAACGATTCAATTCAGCTCATGTTTTTTCATCACTGTTATAATGTTAATGCCATTTAGTTCGATGAAGAATAAGAAAGCATAAAATACAATCATGAGCTGAACGCAGATATGGCTGTGATTATCATCTGTAATATAACAGCTACTTATTGAGTGCTTCTTGCTCTGACTCACAGATGGTCTAGACTTGTAAGTACTGCGCTGATTACCTTCTTGATATGGAAGCCAAGTTTTGTTTTTTTTTTAACATATGAAATTACTTTTCTTATCAATTTCATTCAAACTCATGCATCGTGTTAATCCTCCTTTATAATTTCATAATGTCTCAGTCCTTTATACATCACAGTATCTGAGGCTGAGAATGATTTACATCAGGGGGTTTTTCAATGAAAACACATGTTGACAGCCCAGATCCTAAAAAGATGGCGAAGCACTGCACTGAAGATCCCGGTGGATGGTGGAGTCGCTGAGATCACCCTATAATTAAACATCTCTAATATTAGAGCCTGCATCTGTGCTGAAACAAAGGGGAATTAAAAGATTAACATCACCTCTGAATGGAATTAAGTCCTGACGCATAATTTCGATGAATATGCATACGGATTTATGAAAAATGTGCTCAACAATGTAGTGCATTATGTGATTTCCATGCATTAGTGTTTTTAATCACAGAATCGTTTTCAACCAGGACCAAATTGCAATTAGAATATGTTTCTGCCTGTGTCCAGAAAAGCATGAAATCAGGTTTAATACCTAATATAAATGGGCAGGCTTTCCTCAGTCACTGTTTGTACATATACCTATGAAAAGTAATGCACTGTAATTAATATATCACCCTCTAGTGGTCATAGTAATGTTATGACAGTTATGACAAGAGCAAAGGGGGAAGTCAGGTGGCGTAGTATAAAGAGCGACAAAGTCCGCACAGGGAGGAGATCAGGGTGGATGGAAGTGTCCAAAAACACAGGACCTTCACCCGGGAGACCGGTGTTTATGTTCCCCCTGAAACCAAAAGTCAACGTTGTTATTTTAAGTTACGTTTGTAAGTTAACTTTCATACTTATTTTAACCCAAATCATGTTCTTTTTTCTAAATTTAACCAAGTAGTTTTGGTGCCTAAACATAGCTGTCACACAACGGTTGCTATTAATATGAAATAGAACGCTCACATATTGTAAGATACAAACTGTTGTATGAGAATACATCGTAATGGTATATATTGGTCTCAACTTAGTGTGTGCTGTGCTCATGTCTTTAAAAAGATTTTAAACTTCACCCAACAGACACCAGTGACCTATTTCCTATTCCAACTTTTGTTCTTATGTTGATGCACAAGTGGGTTGACTGTCTCTATACAGTGACTGCTCCACATACGATGCAGAATGCAGTATAGTAAATCTCCCACACTCAAAGAGGTTTTTCCAGATCAGGTCTGGATGTCGTCCAGCTGAATGTCTTCAGGCCAGACGGCTGAGTGTCAACTTGTTTACTTCGTCCAACCTGCAGGCTTTGATGGCTTAAGTGCTTTATTCATGAAAGATGCTACAACATCATATTTTCAATCTTCTCTTTCAGGACAAAGAACTCTGCACCACAGAAGTGATGTCCTAGAGACCGTGGTCCTTGTCAACCCTTCAGAAGACGCCATTGTATCAGAGGTAATGTCAACATATTCCTGCTGGTTGCATGTACACTTGCATATCAATGGTGTGGCCTATTAAAAAAAAAGAAAATGATCTCTGATTGACACGCTTACTTGTCAGTTCTCTGTAAGGCTGGGTATTGTTTGAAAATGTTCAATACCATTGCTAATATGCTAATTTTACTAATGATACCAAAACTTTCTTTTTTCTATAGCCCAACCAATTAGAGCTTTGATTCTCTGCCCGGACCCAATTGGGCCCAACTTGGTGTTATTTCTCAATCGGGTTGGGTTCACGCAAATTTCCTGGTGTTTTTTATTTATTTATTTTAATGCAGACCTTATAGTCTGTGTAATGTCATAAATGTATGGGCTGTGTGTTTTGTTTTTACAGTGGAAATTCGGGTGTTTAACTGGGCTAAGGCCCAAAACTATCAAAGTCAGGCTGTGATAGAAACTATGCAGGGTTCATGTAGGGTTGTGCCTGATTTTTTTGAATGGACCCGATCATAGCTCTACAACCAATATCAACCGATATCAATATTTGAGAGTTTAAAAAAAAAATTTTTAGTTTCTTCCCCCCATGAACACATATCATAAACTAATTTTGATAAAGGATCCCTGAAATTCTTTTAAATAAATATTTGAACAAGATATGGACTGAGCAGAACATTTTACAGCTGAAAAGAATAATCTTGTGGATGAAGTATGTAAGAATGTAATGGAGACACTGTTTCTAAATTCTTATATCTTTGCCATTTCTGTACTGCAATTTATTGTACTTATCTGCAACATATACACTAATACCAGTATATCTGTGATAAACTTATATGGGCCCAGCCAAAAATAATGAGGTGTTAATGAGGTGTTAATATTCATATTTTTCTATTTTTTTAAAAAAAAAATTCAAATTTGCCAGAATAAAGTATTGCCAAACGTATGATTTAATTCAGGATCCATCTGATCAAATAAAACACGTTTATAAATCTGACATTCAGTGCTTACTTTCGGTGCTTGACAGTTTTTGACAGTAGGTTCTATAGACATGAGTCTCCTCCTTCACATTTGTTAAGGATATACAATAATAAAAAGCTGATGACATTTGTGTCTCTTAGATTTTTCTGTATTTTTTTGCAGAGAATTCATTGCCAGTTCTTGTTACCCTTGACACAATTAAAGTGCATCTTTTTGCCAGTGACACAGGCATTTCTCTCTCTGTCTCTCTGTCAATGTTGTCCCTCCTTTAATTGTCCTCTGTCTCCCTCCCTCTCTCTTTCTCTGTGTGTCCTAGATCCAGTCTCTAGTCACAGACTCAGCAGGACACAAGCTTCTGGTCTTGAGTGGACAGAGCTCGGATCACGGTGGCCTTCTTCTTCAAACTGGGGTTTTCACCTACCAGACCTTTTCACGTGTCTTTGCTGATCCTGGGGTGAGTCAAATCTACTGTCCTCTAACACTTAGCAACAACCTGATGGGAAATGTATATTGTACTGTGTTTCAGTGTTTTAATATGAAAGGGTAGGTACATGCTTTGATACATTATAGGAATGTATTTATTGGTGCTGTAGACAAAAATAACCTAATTTGGCCAGAACTAAAGTCAGTGTTTGCAGAAATATGAATATTACACAAAAGGTGACAGGAAGGGAGACTATTCAGGCCCAAACTTTATCACCTTCCAGATAAATTTATCATTTTGTTCTATCTATATATCTATACATATATATATATATATATATATATATACACACACACACACACGCACACGCACACGCACACGCACACACACACACACACACACACACACACACACACCCACACCCAGATGAAGCCATCTAAAATTTCCCCTCCCAGCTTGTTCCCAGCTCACCTCCAGCCACTGGCTGAGTCTCCCCTCCTCCTCCTGTTTTCTGACAGGTTGTGTCTAGATTCCACTGTACGCACACCCATGTGTGTTACTGTGATATGGTGCTTCCTTCACAAAAAATAATAATTTAGCTACCTTTAAATTTCAATTAATTTAATTCCAGCCACTGACCAGGAAAGGTCCTGTCGAGGAGGCATGGGAAATTCTAGGTAGCTTCATCTGTATATATATATTTAACACATACCTTTGACACAAAGACTGTCTACTTGACGATTTTATTTAAATGTATTTTATTTTTATTTTTGTCATGTCTTTACAACACAAGTCTACCACATTGCATTCGTCATTGACTGATTCTTGGTTTGTTCCTTCTGCAGGTCAGTGAATTACTGGGCACAACAGCCCCCAAGCAGCAGGCTACACTCACTGTATCCTGCCGCGGGGAGGTGGGCTGGAGCTCCCTGGGACAGCAGCAGACCCTGCGGGACTTTCTGGAGTACAAACTAAACCCTGAGTCTGTTCTTCCCAAGATGGAGGGCGTCACCGAGTTCACAGAGTACATCTCTGAGACGGTCGACGTCCCTTCACCTTTTGACCTCCTGGAGCCACCCACATCCGGAGGCTTCCTGAAACTGTCCAAGCCATGTTGCTACATCTTTCCCGGCGGACGAGGAGACTCTGCTCTCTTTGCTGTGAATGGCTTCAACATCTTAGTGGACGGAGGCTCTGAACGCAAATCATGCTTCTGGAAGCTGGTCCGTCACTTGGACCGCATTGACTCGATTCTACTCACACACATCGGCGCTGACAATCTCCCAGGTATCAATGGGCTGCTTCAAAGGAAGATAGCAGAACAGGAGGAGGAGCAGTCTCAAGGCTCCACCAACTACAGCGACTGGATGAAGAACCTGATCTCTCCTGAACTAGGTGTGGTATTCTTCAACGTGCCAGAGAAGCTCCGTATGCCGGAATCTAATCTTAAAGTGAAACGCAGCATCGAAGAGGCCTCCCTGACTTTGCAGTATCTAAACAAACTAGCAATCAAACCGGAGCCTCTCTTTCGAGTGGTCAGCAACACCATTGAGCCCATTACTCTGTTCCACAAGATGGGAGTGGGCAGGTTAGACATGTATATTCTCAACCCTGTGAAAGATAGTAAAGAGATGCAGTTTTTAATGCAGAAGTGGGCTGGCAACAGCAAGGCCAAAACTGGTATTGTGCTGCCCAACGGGAAAGAAGGAGAAATATCTGTGCCCTACCTGACATCAGTTACAGCCTTAATCGTCTGGCTTCCTGCCAACCCTGCAGAGAAGATCATCAGAGTGCTGTTCCCTGGGAATGCACCACAAAACAAGATCCTAGAGGGGCTGGAAAAATTAAAGCACCTTGACTTCTTGCGCTATCCTGTAGCCACACAAAAGGACATTGCCTCCGGAGCTCCTCCCTCTGTTATAAAACAAACCAAGTTAAAACAAAGAACAGACAGCAAAGAGAGTCTCAAGTCGTCCCCGAAGACTACTGCAAAGGCCTCAAAGAAAGAAACTGAAGGACAAGATGACGTGTCAGCTGCCACAGAGGCAAAGAGTGACTCTGTCAAAGAAAATATATCAGTGAAAAAAGAGGAGAAAAAGCAGACCAAAACTATAAAATCTAAAAGTGATGTGCCAGAGAAGAAAAAACTCCTGAAAGAAAAATCCTTAAAAAAGCACCCAAAGGAAAGGGTGTCAAAAATGGATGAGAAGAAGGACAAGGAAAAGAAAGAGATTAAGAAAGTAAAGAAAGATGACTCTGCTAAAAAAGATGAAAAGAAAGATGTTAAGTCCAAAGAGGACAAAAGGAAGGACACATCCAAACCAGAGTTGAGAAAAATTACAAAGCCTGACCTGAAACCGTTTACACCAGAAGTCAGAAAGACATTACACAAAGCTAAAGTGTCAAATAAAGCAAAGACTGGAAAAATCAAAGCAGCAAAGGCTTTACCTGCTGAGCCGAAGCCAGAGGAGCCAAAACCTGAAACTATTCAACCTGAACCAGTAGAGAATGGAGCTGTTGAGGGCATGTCTGTTCTCTCAACGCCCGAAGACCTCACCAAGGATTTTGAAGATATGAAAAAAGCTGAAGTTGTAGCTGTATCAGCAGAGCCTCCAGACAGTTATGAGCCGACGGCACAAAGCCTTACCCAAGAGAAGGTAGAAGTACAAGAAACGATATCTGAAATTCCACCTGGCACAAAGTCTCCAGAAAAGGAGGCATCAGCCTCAGAAGCTGAAGTTGAAGACAAAGACAAGGACTTGACACGAGAGAGAGAAATGGAAGAGGCTCAAAAGTTTGAGGATGAAGGAGCAGCAAGTCAGGATGAGGAAGATGAAGAGGAGGAAGTTGAGGCCCCAGCTGCTCAAAAGAAAACAGAAGAGGAGGAGGAAGAAGATATGGGAATAGGTGAAGAGGAAGATGAAGCAAAATGGAAGGACGATGGGTTTGACAGGAAACATGAGTTAGAAGAAATGGAGAAATCAGAAAAACTCTCAGCTAAGGTTGTGACAAAAGAGGAGCTACAAATGATTCCATCCGAAGAGGAGGAGGAGGAGGAGGAGGCAGTGGAGAAAGCCGAACTGGAGGAAGTAGAAGACTTAGATGTAATAGCAGATGAAGAGATCAAACCAGAAGAAATAGTCACTGAGAGAAAAACCACTGAAATTCTGACTGCAGCTCAAGAAGAAGAAGAGGAAGAGGAGGGCTACCTGTCACATGTAGGAGGGGCCACAGCTCCCATAACCTCAGTAGTCCAAGGAGCCACTGCAGCTGAACCCATCTCCTACATCCAAGACGAGACCATCCCTGGCTACTCTGAGACAGAACAGACCATCTCTGACGAGGAGATTCACGAGGAGGCAGAAGAGAGGATACCACACCTTCAGTACGACGTCGGTTCCTACGACATCTCTGTTCCAGATCAGACCGGATCATTTGTAAACATTCACGGCATGAGGGAGATGCAAGCTGCGGCTATGACTGAGAAAAGTTTTATCCCAGGCGTGCAGGAGCAGGTATCGGTGTTCACCAACATCATCACGGCTCCTTTGGCAGAAGAGGAGCATGTGTCTTCTGCGACGTCCATCACGGAGTATGACAAAGTGTCCTCCTTCCCTACTTCTATCGCCGAAGACCAATCTGTGGCATCTGTCGCAGCACCTCCAGCTGAGGAACCACCCAAAAGCCCCGTTACCCTGTCAACCCCGCCTGGTGCCACCCAAGGCAAAGAGCAGCCACTCTCTGCAGGAAGTCTTTCCCCACCGTCTTTAGAGGAAGACAAACAATCCAAGTCTCCGTCCGATGACTTGCAGCTTCCTGTTGCAGAAGCAAAGATGCCGGCTAGAGCTCCTGAAGCTCATGAAGAAGAGGAGGAAGAAGAAGAGGAGGAGGAGGAAGACCAAACCCCTAATGTTGACATTTCACTTGAGAAACTCCAAGAGGGCTATGCTTCATCCCAATTATTACAGGGTAAAGAAACAGTTATTGGAAAGGTTGCTGGCTCAGTGTCTCCGGTTTCTATGCAAGACACCAAACCAGTCCACCTACCAGTCGAAGAGGAAAATATAGATGCTGTTGCACCTAAAGATATTTCATCTGTTGTGCCTACTAGACCTTTTGGATCGGACTCAGTGACTTCAGAGAGTGAAGAGCGCTGCTTCAGTCCAGATGATATCACTGTGAAAATGGCCTCCCCTCCACAGTCCGGACCACCGAGTGCAGCTCACTCTCCTCTTCGTCAGTCACCAGTGGAAGACAAGACGAAGGTCTTTCCTGATTTGGAGCTGGAAAAGCAAGAGGAGCTCCTCGACGTCATCACAGCAGCTGAAGAGAAAACAAAAGATGAAGCAGAAACACAAAAAGATGTTGACAAACAGAAAGCAGATCAGGAAGTTTCGACATCTTTGAACGAATCATTTGAGAAGGGCATAAAAGAGGTTCCAGTGATGAAGTCAGAAAAAGACACTTCATCAGTGCCAAAAGATGAAGGCAAACAGGCAGAAACAATCCCTGCTGTTGCTGCGTCTTTAACTGAAGTTCAGCCACCCGTGTCATCTGGACAAAAGGATGACGAGATTGACGACAGCTTCAAAGAGAAAGAACCCAAAGTGCCTCTTCCAAGTAAAGAGAAGGAGAGTCCTTTCCTGGATGATGATGATGATAACAAGAAAGATGATGACGATGATCATGATGATAAATCTGCAGTTAAAACCGTAAAGACGGGACAGGAGAAAGAAAAGGACGACATCTCTGATGTCATAGAAATCAAGGATGAGCAAAAACAGAAATCTGTCATCCAAGAAGACGTTTTTGCCGTTATGTCCATCACGGATGAGAAAGCAGAGAAAGAGGCAGTAAAGGATGACACGTCTGATATTAAACCCATCAAAGAAGAGCAAATTGCAAAGGATGTTTTCACTCTTGATAGAGCCATTAAAGATGACCAGAAAGAGCCTGAAAAAGCCCATTCTCCTGAAGTCAAAACTACTAAAGAAGCAGAGATGGAAATTGTTACTTCACAGGTCAAACAAATCAAAGATGAGCAGAAGCAGAAAGATGATGATTTTGACCTCAAAACCAAAGGTGAGGTTAAGCTTGAAAAGGATGATGTGTCTGATAGTGAGATTTTTAAAGAGGAGAAGAAAGAGACAGAAAAGGGTGATCTTTTTTATATTAGCTCTATAAAGACTGAAGAGAGAGAGATCGAAAAGGTCCACGCCACAGATACCAAGCCTGTTAAAGACGAGATGGAGAAAGAGGCAAAGAAAGACGATATGTCCATTATTGAGCCTACTGAAGATGAAAAGAAAAAGGAGACAGAAACATCTGATATCAAAGTGAGCGAAGATAAGAAAGAGGAAAAAGTGATGGAAAAGATGGATACTTCTGCTACCAAGCCCTTTACAGATGAGCAGATGGAAAAAGAAAAAGAGGTGGCTAACGTCACTGTTGCTAAACTCGGCAAAGAAGAAGACATGATTTGCAAAGCTGATACATCTGCTATTACCCCGAAAGAAGAAAAGGAGCAAGAGATTTGTAAAGATAGTGTTTCACCCATCAGCCTCACCACGGTGGAGGAAAAGGATGCAACAGTGAGTAAAGATGAAATTCCTGCTGCCAAGCCAACCACAGAGGAAGAAAAAGAGAAAGAGACAAGTAAAGATGATAGTTCTGACACCAAACTTTCCAAGGAGCAAGAAGAAGATATGACAACAAGCAAGGATGACGCTTCCACCTTCAAACCTACTACAGAAGAAGACAAGAATGAAGACATAAGTAAAGATGATACTGTTGCTATAAAACTTACCAAGGCAGAGGAAAAAGATAAACTGCCAAGTAAGGACGATACTTCTGCTGTTAAAACAACACCTGGAGAAGAAAAGGAACAAGAGGAAAGTAAAGATGATGCTGCCATCAAATTTACCAAGATGGAGGAAGAGCATGTAAAAGTATGTAAAGAGGATGATTTCTCTGCCGCATCAACCAAGGTAGAAGCAGGAGAGAGAGATGTCACTTCTACTGTCAAACCTGCTAAGATGGAGGAAGAGGATGTAATGATGGGCGAAGATATTTACGCTGTCAAAACATCTAAGGATGGATTTATTGCTAAACCCACCACGCAAGATGAAAAGGAGGAAGAAATCAATAAAGATACTTGTGCTGTCAAATCAACGATAGAAGAAAAAACGGAGAAAACCGATAAGGAGGAAGCTTTCACTGAGGAAGAAGTGTCACTTCAAGATCATAGTATTGCTATCAAACCCATCAAGGAAGAAAAAGATACAGTAATAATTAAGGATGAAATTTCTGGTATCAAACCTACCAAGGAGGAGGAAATGAAAGACGTGGGTGTAAAACCCCATGCAAAGGATGACATTTGTGATAAAGAAATGAAAGTAAAAGAGGAAGAAATTGAAAAAGAGAAAGAAAAGAGTTCTGTTTTTGTATCGATTAAGGATCAGAAGGATGATACTTCTGTCAAAGCCACGAAGGATGACAAAGAGGTGGAAAAAAGTGACATTTCTGACAAACAGATAAAAATGGAAGAGGAAATGAAGGATAAAGAAGCTGAAAAAAATGACACAAAAAAGGAGGAAGAAACCATCGAGGTTGAAGTCAAACAGGGCATTGAAGCTGAATCCATCAAACAGGAGAAAGAGATGTATACTCCAACATTCAGTGCCAAAGAGGAGAAAAAAGGGAAAGATGATTATCCTGAATCTAAAAAGGATGATATTTGTGACGCTGGCGATAAGCAAATACATGAAGAGACCTCTGATGAGCTTACTGGAACTCCGAAAGATAAGGAAACTTTTGGCTCTACATCAATAGAGATGCAGCAAGACATTTCTGTAACCAGTGGAGACCTGAAACCACTGAAAGATGACATTTGTGTGTCTCCCAGCCACACCCAGGAGGAGAAAAAAGAGCAAGATAAAGAAGCAAAGGTCATTATTAGTCAAGAAGAGAAGATGGAGAAAGAAAAAGATGACACATGTGTTGCTGAACTGAGCAAAGAACAGAAAATGGAAAAAGAACAAGAAAAAGAATACACCTATGAGACTGATGATACCAAAGATGAAAAGACAAAACCAGAAGAGGATGAAAGGATGATGAAAGAAAAGGATGTTGCTGACAAGAAGTCAGATGAGATAACTGACAAAGACTCCTCTGATGCAGACCATACCAAAGAGGAGAAATGGGAGAGAGAGGAGTTACAAGAGAAAGACCTGGACAAAGCCATTAAACAACCTGCACAGACAGCATCAGGAGAAGCAGCAATGGCATCCAAGTCAGATTACAAAGCTGCATTCGTGGTTCAGTCCTCTGATGAAGACAGGGAAGATGAAGAGGAGGAGGACATTTGTATGGGAGGAGCAGGCTCCAGACCTTTGTCAGTGGAGCCGAGAAAATCAGAACATGACATCTCGTATGCAGGTCTGCCCTCATCCCAAAAACCACAGACAAGTGACCAAACTAAACCGCCAATATCGGAGAAGACCACAGTGATCATACCAACACTTACAATGCAGGAGCCCTCTATTGACGAAGACGTCAAAGAGTTTGGCAAAGAAGAATCTAGACTTTCACCTGAAGTAAGCAAAGATGTGAGAACAGAAACCACAGCTGCACCACTTGCCAAGCCGGAGCCCTCCTTTGATATTGTCACATCAATGGTGGAGACGACCTCTATTCCCAAACAAGAAACAGCTTCTGATATCCCAGCAGCTAAAGCAGAACCAACTGAGAAAAAGCCTGTGTTGTCAACGGTATCGAGCACTGACAGTCAACCGAGGAGCTCTACGCTCTCGAGCACTGAGAGCCAGTCCAGTGTGGAGGAACCACCACAACTAGAGAAACAGATACCGTTACCGACAAACTCAGGAGTCGGTGCTACAGAAAAGACAAAGCTGGATGAGAAACCAGGAAAGGAAGCAGAGAGGGAGATGGAAGGGGAGCGAGAGGTGGCTTCTCCGGGATTATCGCAGCCTTGTTCATATTTTATGTTGGATTCTGAGGATGCCAGCCACACTGAAGTTGTAAAATCAGATACTGCAAAAATGACCTCAGAGACGGAAACGGTCAGTGGAAGCCTTGGAGGCGAAAAACAAACCTTTGGTGCATCCAAGTACGATCCATATGAAAAGCCCATTCCAAAGGATCATGACTTGGACTCTCGGGAAGAAAGTGAGGTTTCTTTAGGTTTCGATCACGCCTCCGATATGGGTATCGATGATAACAGAAGAACAAGCCAGACAGAGGCTGGAGGAGCCATGTTCCTCCTGGATGATCAGTACAAAGAAGAGCCTCTGTCTTTTAGTAGAGTCGACTACAGCCCGGTGTCCCTCACAGAGAGTGAAAGAAGTAGCCACCACAGTCAAAGTGCCTCACCTAGATATGAAGACAGAGAGAAAGGCCAGGAGGAAGAGAGCGAAAGAGAAGAAAGACCAGATACACCTTATGTTGACAAGAGCTTTTCATCTGTAGACATGCAAGATAACAAAATGTCCCAGGCTGCTGAGTCTTATTCTTTCAGTCCCAAAGAGGACAAACCAGAGAAATCAGAGAAAGAGAAAGAGGATATGAAGGAAGGTGCTGCTGCAGCAGCAGCTTTTCAAACAGGGACAGCAGGAGAAAGCGATACGGTTTCTACCAGTGCTGCTGCTGCTGTTCAATCAGCAGGCGTATCATTAAGACAAGAAACACCCTCTCCGACATGGAGCCAATCAGATCCTGGTACTCAAGTTTCAGCTACTCCCATAGCTTTTGCAGAATCCACAGAAAAAGAGAAAGGAAAATCTGCTGAGTCGCTCAAAGACAAAATGGAGTCCTCGGATCATGGAGAGGGATCTCCATCTGGCCGGCATTCACCTGCAGAAAAAGACATTTTACCTCAACAAGCATCACCTTCAGAAAAAGAAGAAACATCAAGTGATTCAAGGACTGCATCTGCTGCTGCATTTTCAGGACATGAAATAGACAATAATGTTTTGACATCTGACAATAGTCAAATTAGCAGCTCTGCCTCTTGCAAATCCATGTTAGACTTTCCTGATGGAAAAGAGAGCCTGATAGATAAAAGGTTACTTGTAGAGGGGGAAGATTTCAATGTTGATGATGATGATGATGATGAAGATGAAGATGAGGAGGAGGAGGAGGAAGAAGAGGAGGAGTTAAGTGATGTAGATATGGAAAAGGGTGCCAGAGAACAGTCTGAAAAAGAAATGTGCAGACGTAGCTCTGGTGATAGTTCTACGTTAGTAGAGGTAGAGGACTCAAATAAAAAGTCTCAGTTGCCTGGATTAAGTTCCCTTAAACAGGAAACAGTCTGTAAATCAACACCTGGTGATGCCTCAGCTTCTGACAGGCACGACATGAGTAAAAAACCACCAGCTCCTGAAACAAAACCGCTCAAAGATGATACAGCCACATCCAAACTTCCAGAGACAAAGAGTGAAGATGTAGGTAAAACAACTCTGTCACCAGACCCAAGTGCTCACAGAATGGACGAAAGTGGTTTCACTTTATCAGATGCTTCTAAACTTCATGAAACAAAGAAAGCAGAGGACACAGACAAAAAGCATTTGTCTCCTGAACCATCCACAAAGAGAAGGTTGTCATCGGCAGAGGATGAAGTACTTCAATCAAAAAAAGGAGATGATGACAAAGTGTCTCTATCGCCAAGCTTTTTGAAAAAAGAAGCTTGTCAGCCAACGTCCACAGGAAGCTTGACAGGCAGCTTTTCGCCACCTGAACATTCAGAGTCCATGTCCAAGACTGCATCTAGTCCCTCCCCTCCTCTCAGAGGTAGCTATGCCGACATCGGACAGAGTAGATCTGGAGGTTATTCTGAGCATTTTTACAGTGAGGAGAGTCAAGTAGGATTGAAGGAGGTTAAGAAAGAAACCTCAGATGCCTCCAAGCTAAGCGATGATAAATACTACAGCCAAAGAGACGCCCAAGAAGAAAGTCTAGATGAGACACAGACCCTAGATATCGCCACAAAACATGAGGAAACTGCCTCATCACCTTGCACATACACCACCTTAACATACTCTACTTCAACATACTCCTCCACATCGTACAGTTACTCGTCCTCAGCCTCAACGTCCACGCCTTTGAGCCAACACTTTGGAGACAAAGTTAAAACTTTCCCAACGATATCAAGCTCTGCAGCACCTCTAGCCAAGGAGGAGCCATCATTCACAACAGAGTCTACAAGTTCCTGCTTTGGAGGGTTTCAGAGAGATGAGTACATGGAGGTGACGATGAAACCTGCAACAAAAGTGTCTTTACCCAGCCAGTTTGATGACATCAAACCATCATCTCCAGTCTTGTCTACCACTGCCAAACACACTGAGGATCAAAGCGGTTCTGCAAAGCCTGAAACTGAAACAAAGTCAAGCACTGATAGTTTTTATATGCTAGAAACTAAGATTGCAACATCCTCCGCAGCACCGTCTTTACAAAGTATCGAACCAGTAAAGGTGTCAGAGAGTATATCCACATCAGTGGCTTGCTTTGATGTCTCTCCCCTCCAAAAGGCTGATTCCCCTGACAAGGTGTCCCAAGAGTCATCGGAAGATGAGGAGCCTATTACACTTGAAATGGAGGACAGCACCCTACCATGTCATATTGAATGTCAAAAAATCAAAGTGGCTGAACAAGAGGAGAGTTTTCCATCAGTAACTGAGTCATATGTGGTAGAAAGTACCACACAGTCCACAGAGACAAAGACAGTCACCATCACCTCTACTACTGTTGTGTCTAAACCTGATGTGGTGATGGAAACAACTCAACAGACAGCCTCACTTACTTTACTGAGTGATAGTGGAGTTAGCAAAATCACATGTGCCACAACAGACGTGTCCAAAAGAGAGGAGGACAAAGACAAAAAGGAGAAAACACCAGAAGTAAAAGAGGAAAAGACAAGCAGAGATATTTCACCTTTGAAGGAAGATGCAAAGATGTCAGAAAAAGATGAAGTCAAGCAGAAAATAGAGGAAAATAAACTGGAGGAAAAGGTGTGTAAAGACAGCACAGAGGAGAAGAAGGCAACAGCTGATCCAAAGATGTGTGAAAAAGCAGAAGATGGTAAGAAAGGAGAGGGAGAAAGAGTAGAGGAGAAAAGCTTGTTGGAGATGCCACCAGAGAGATTAGAGGTCAGGAGAAGGAGCAGTATATCTGATTGGGAGCTACTACAAAGGCCTGAAGACTGCCCAAGTGCCCCTCCTCCAGGTTATGGTGATGATGATGATGAGGAGGATGAGGAAGCAATGGAAGCGATGGAATGGATGACCAGTGTCCACAGTACCTCTATGTCCTACTCAAAAGATGCCGACCACACAGAAACATCTAGCAAAGGAGCAGTAAGGGCTGATCGTCCCTCTGACTTGAACACCGGAGCCACCTCCTCTTCTGCCTCCCATCCAGGCTACTCGTCCTGCGAATACAAACATCGCAAAGGAGAACTTTCTCCATCGTTCATCAACCCGAGCCCTCATCAACTCTCTAGTGACGAGGGTGAGGGCGAGGAGGATGGCCGCAGTGACCACTCCCAAGAAGGGGACGAGGACGATCAGGAGCAACACTCTGTGAAAAGGAGGTCGCACAAGCAGAGGCGCCACCACACTCAGAGTTCCCATGGAGACACTGGACAGGGGCCACAACAACTGCCTGGCGCCATGTCATCTGGTTTGGCTGTGACGTTAGCTGGAGAGGAAACGCCTCCGACATCAGCGAGCGAGTCGTTGCCTTCACAGTCGGATTCTGACGTTCCTCCAGAAACCGAGGAGTGCCCATCCATAACAGCTGAAGGAAATCTAGACTCGGACGAAGACGCTGAACATCTGCCGG
>JAOVVB010228660.1:0-10437 GCA_028570985.1 Heterobranchus longifilis
GTTCTTGTCCCGTGCGAAAACGAAAGTCACTGTTGTAACCCAGCAAACACCGGTCAGACGGTGACGTCGTGTCCCTGGCTAAAAAAGGTCCCGATCGGACGCCAAAAACTGCAAGGTGGGGTCAGATGGTGACGTAGTTTCCACATACAATAATGGTCCAGTCAGACTCAGAGCCTCTCTTACAAACCAGAAAATATTGATCATGTGATCATATTGATCATGGTTAAAAAATGTGCCGATATTTGTCTGGGTTGGACCTCGACATCTGCTGGACGTTCTGGCGATGTTGCAATATGTTGTTATCACGAACGGGCCTAACAAGCTATTTTACTAAACTTTGTGTTTCCAGTGTGCATTCAGCAGCTTTATAATCTAAAAAACTGAAAACAATAAGTCAACTAAGTCTAAAAATGTTGTTTGTAAGAGCAAAAATTATTTTTCCAAGTTGTCTTTGGTCGCACTTGGGAAAAATTCAGGCTCTCTGCCAATAATTCAGGTGACGTTGTATAAATGATGACAAAGTCCTGTACTGTGTCAGGATTTGATAGATGACTGGTTAGGGCACAGGACTCTCACCTGGGGGACCGGGGTTTGCACCCTGTGTGGGACAACATAGGTGATTATTTTTAGATTTAGTTGTTTGGTCGTGGTAACGACGCAAAACTGTCATTTTGGCACTATCTGTGAACCGTAACGGGACATCTTGATTGGACGTTCAGACAACGGTCATAAAACGTCTCAATGTTTGCTGGGTATTAACAAGCGCACTTTTTGTTTTTTGTTATGTGGTAAACATACTTATTTTAACTAGGGATGGGTATCATTAAGATTTTATCCAAACTACTTCTCTCATCGATACTCGTTATCGGTTCGGTACTTTATCGATCTTATCGGTTGTTTTTCGTTGTAACTGATATAGGCTATTATTTCAAAGAAAGAAATTCAGAACAGGATTTGAATGTAACAATAACAGTGCCTGGCGTTTACTCGTGGAGCGCTTGTCTGTCTGTATATTCTCGAGGAGCGCAGTGAGACTCCACAGATCCAAACAGGTACACAAGCGGAGCGTTACCGTCTGAAAACACCTTGATGCTTGTTGAACAGGTGTCTTGATAAAGTATTGGCTTTTTACTCACGCAGGTTTTGTTGCACTTACAGTAACGAGCGTAGTTGGAGGAGCTGCAGTCCCGACACAGAGAGCAGATAATAAATTACACAAGACGTTAAAAAGTACCGATAACAACCGTCAGAGCTTATCAATACGGTCTTTAATAATATTGCCCCGTGGTCCGATTAGTACTGGATTACGGTACCCATCACTAATTCACTAATTTTAACCCAAACTAACTTTTCCTAAACCCAACCCAAAAAGTGTTGTTGCCTAAACCTAACAAAGTAGTTTTGTAGCAATTGTAGCAAAAAAAAAAAAAAAAAAAAGTTAACGAGGTGTTTAAAACAGCGACTGTAATCCGGGAGCTAAAACGTTTCCCTCGAAACGTAATTGAGAATGCAGTTTAGTTGTATGGGAATGCAGTTTTGTAGGAGACAGGGTTGGTTTCACGTCGGTCAGAAAAGTACAAGAGCTTTTAAAGACCAGCTCTTATTTCACAGTTTTCCCAACAGTTGTGGAGAAACTCAGTCGACCAAAATAAACAGCACGGGACTTCTCCTGCTAATTCTACAACACGCAAATCAATCGACAGATGAGTTACTGTGACACCAGTCACACTGTGTCACTGCATGACAGTAAGTATCTATGAAATCAGTTTGCAAAGTGAGACGGCATTCCTCGATGTAGCAGAGACAACTACGGCTCTAAAACTGTCACGTTTGCAACCTTTTGACACTCATTAGACAACCGCACGTTGTTTAACTGTCACTTTTAAACGAGGAGAATTAGTCACCAGCCATACATCATACGTCTGTAGAAAATTACTCAATCCACGCTAACGTTATTTAAAAGGCTATTGCATCCACATGTGAGGAGACGTTTTAAAATGAGCATCTCCGTATCAAAACCAGAGATCTAAAACTAACAACCCTTTAACCCAAACAACAGCCTCTGTTCAAGTTTTTACATCTGGGAGCATTTAACAAGTTCTCCTTATGAAAACCACAAGAAACTCACCTGGAAATTCCTCCAGAAACGGTGGAAAGAATAAACTAGTTGAAGAACAAAATAAACCCCCCAAATCAAGTCCTTTAGTTTTCACTGCAGGCTGGAAAGTCAAGAGTTTTACAAGAAAACCAGGCGTTAAAAAGTATCCAGTTGATGTTGTAGTCCTGCGGATGTTTTCTGACTGAGAGGAGGAGAGGGGATGGAGCGCTTTCTATGTGTGTGTGTGTGTGTGTGTGTGTGTGGAGAAGTATGACCCTCTGTTGGTCCTTTAAAGCATCTGGATTTCAGATTAACGTCTTTCTCGTCCCGTTCCGTAACTGTTTGGTGAGGAATGCTGCTTCTCCATCCCCTCCTACACCTACGCTCCTTCCTTCACCTCCTCCATTCATCTCCTCTCCCTCTTTCTGCTTTTTAACTATCCTTCGCTCTCTGCCTCTCCCAGACTCTTGATTTCCATTTCACACGGGCAATCCTGGCGGAAACATTTCCTTTTTTCCTTTTCACTGTTTTCTCGCTTTCTCGCTCCTCTGTGTGCACCTCTGCTTTCTCCCCTCTCTGCCTGTTTTTCTCTTCACACACTTTTCACCTTTCCAACCCTCCACCTCCCCGCTTCCTCTCTTTTCTCCCTCTCGAGGTACATTACAGCTTTTGAATACAGATTAGCCAATTATAATAATCCGCCTATAGATAACGGAGCCTGTGCCGGGGGCTACACACACTGACACGTACTTTGCAAAAGTTGGCAGGCAGTCAGTATCATTCATGCGAGCTGCCTGGATACAATTTACAGTGAATCCAACAGGATGGGGAGGTTTTAACAGTAACATTGTCCTTTAAGCCCCGATACTGTAACTAATACCTGCAGTGGTGGAACACCGTGGCACCAAATACCTCGTCTGTGTTGACACAGCAATTTACAGGATTGAAGTATTATGTAGAAATGTAAAGTCTGGGCTTTTCATAACACGACTGGTGGCATGTTGACTGTGTAACAGTTTTGATCTTTGCTGCTGACATTTGGAAACACTTAAGTCACTGACCTGTTCGTTTGTTGCCGGAGTCAAACTCTAAACAAATCTATATGAATAGGTCTTTTGTAACAGAGCGCTTTTGGTTTACATGCCCACTTTTATTGAGTTTACTTCAGTTAAAGAACAAAGAAATGAAGCCGTTGATGTGTGTTATACAAGCCAAAGCTTGTTAAACACTGAGCAAAAGCCTGTGCTGTTGCAGCACTTATTTTTGTTCCCACTTTCACCTCCATATTAGAGGACAACTATCTTTATTCTTTGTCATAATTGTTGAGGAAAATGTACTAAACCTAAAAAACATAAAATAATGAAAAATGCAAGCCTCCACCGAAGTACTTTCTACTATATGTTAACTATATGGGCTAACGGGTTACAAAGTAACGCATTACAGTCACTTACTTTTGGCAGTAACTAGTACTCTAATGCATTATTTTTTTAAATTAAGTAACTAAATTACCGTTTGTTGTAGCCAATGTTAGTTTATGTTTTATTTTGTAATTGGATATTTTCTAGGCGGATGTTATGTCACCTGCGCACCTGCGGGGCGCATCGAAAAGTTTATTTAAGGAAGTCACAGGTGAATGGACGGGGGGGGGGATCAAAGTGACACAGTTTTTTTAACCGCAGCGTGTGTGCTTTTGATATTATTTTGTAGAGTTATATCTTTGAGTTTATAAGATCTTTTGGAACACAGTGCACCTTGTTTTGTCGCTGTTTGTTTCTTTTTGAGTTAATATAATAAATGGTAAAACGTATTTTCTTTGGCCGATCTTCTTTTTTCTGCACCACCACGCCACGAGTTAAACAAGGCTTCAGAAGTGGCATGTTTTTACCTACACCTACACCTTTACTGAAAGGTTCATTACTGCGTTAGTTCGGGATGCACTTCCTATACTGTGCTCATGTAGCCTACTCGTACTCGTACTCATACTCGATACTACCCCGCCGATACCACTTTACAGCAACGTGACTTTCAGCTCTCGTCAGTTGAACGGGGAGGCGGAGGAGCAGCGATGTCGGCAGTGTGGAGATATTTTAAGATAAAACATGATAAGTGCAGACTGCAAACTACGGCTGGGTACTTGTCAGCAGAAGTAACGTCGTTCATTTTTTTCAGAGGCACATGAACGCAATGTCAGACTGAATATTGCATCAAGATGTAAGTTTGACAAACTTGACAGGATAGAGAAAGCATTCATACCAAAACAGGGATCACTATATTTAGATGAGTGTTGTGTGCCAACTTTGCTACATGAATTCATTCATTCTTTTCTAATCCTTAATGTCTCAAACAAGAGACAACTACACTCACATCACTCTGCACTTTCCCTCTGCACACACACATGCACACACACATGCACACATGCACATGCACACGCACACGCTCATGCACATGCACACACACACACACACACACACGTGCAAATACACACTTCAGTCATCAGCTCATCATAGTGATGATGGCTCCTGGTGCCAATTCCAGGGGCCAAATCTCACAGGCATTCCTGTGCCACCTTCCCTTTCTAGCACATACCTACACACACACACACACACACACACACACACACAAGCGGGTCATTGTAAGCAATAAGACTCTTGGCATCCTGTTTTGACAGGCTTCTTTTCTCCCTTCTTGTAATTTTTTTTTGCTGTGTGCATTTTTAAGCAGCACACCTAAACATTTCTACAGCTCATCCATCAAGTCTCCTTTTCTCTTTCTGTTGGTGGCTTCTGATCCAAATGGCAGAAGAACAAACAAACAGACCCGGGGCAAACTGGTTAAACACTAAACAGGTCAGACATTATGCTGAGTACATTAGATGGGCAGACCGACTCTTTTCACAGTATCGGTTCCATCGAGTTGATATACGTGTAAATGTATCGGACCTTTCAAACCTTTCAAGTTTTGGTACTTTTTGCCAATCATGGCGTCAGTTTCTCTGTGACAGTCCGTTAAACGTTCATGCATGTTGGACAGCTGCTGCCTGCTCTCTCTCTTTGTTTCTCTCTCCTGTAGGCTGACAAGCAGATTTCAAAGCATATCCCCTTTGAAAGGAACTCTCCAGTGTATTTGGAGTGACGCAACACAAACACGCAAAATCTGTGCCATCCGCGTGTTCGCCCCAGGTTGAAATATTTCAACTCGAGCAAGAAATTCGCCCGATGCCGTTTGGCGAAATCCTATCAGCCTTGAGATTCTCCTGCACAGCATTTTAAAAGTTGTTTACTTGTTGTCTTGTGGACAGATGTGACAAATCATGAATCCAGACTTTTTAATGATCTTCATCGTGATATAGTTATTTCAGTGTACTTTTGGTCAGTTTATTGCAATTATATCACAGCTGTAGCAGCAACAGCCATCATACTGTGATCGATCCGAACTCCATTCAGAAAACAAACATCTTGCTGTAGTTATTTCGGTGTACCTTTGATCAGTTCATTGTAATTAAAAATCATAATCTGAACCTCAAGTAACTCTGGAACCGGCCGTCATCCAGACGTAACTTTTACTTCCTGAAGAAAGTAGTGAAATTCACCGAGCTGTGTTTCTCCAGATGATGTTATGAATCTATGATCCAGACGCCGCCAGTAGTCGTTATTTCCACCGTGGTTGGTGAAAGAAACGTTGTAGGCACCTACAGCTTCGTGAAGCAAAATATTGCATTTGGTCTGAACACAGCGTAATTCAATTCAATTCAATTTATAGTGTCATATCATAACAAAAGTTATCTCAGGACACTTTTCATACAGATCAGGTCTAGAACAGGCTCAATGATTTTCAAAGTCAACATCACCCAAGAGCAAAAAAAACTGCCTTTAACAGAAAAAACCCCTGTGTTTCACAGAAAAAACTGCCTTTAACTTAAGACAGAAATCGTGAGCAGACCAGACTCTTGGGTTCCATCTGTGTTTGGTGTTGGTAGTAATATTGGCAGTAGTAATCCACAGCAGCAGGCACAGCAGCAGGCACAGCAGCAGGCGCAGCAGCGATCGGGGCTACCAAAGTCCATATGGTGCCACGCAGAGCAGCACCAGGCGGCGGGCGCCGCCACGATTAGGTGCCTCCACAGACGAGGTCTGGCCAGGTAGCATTCGGGGTCAGGCAGGACTACGACAGGAGCTGCCAGACGAGAAAGAACAAGGGACTCCTGGGAGGTTTTCCCAGGAGACAATTAGACAATTAGATTAGAGAATCTCTGAATTTGTAACGTACAAGCATTTATGAGACACGGATGCATACAGAGAGACAGAGAGAGAGAGCGAGAGTCAGAGAGAGCATGATGAGCTTTCGGTCATTGGGACATTTTTCGGACTACTGGGGTTTTGGAATAATAGACCGTAGGACCAACGGGCAGTCCCCTCTAATTCCAGGGTTCTCTAAGATATCCTGAGAAAGCTGCAACATTGTGATACCTCCTCTTTACTTTAAAGCTCCCACTGAAGATTTGTCAGTCCACAGAGTGATACATGGCTGCCTGTTTGTGTTTGCAGGGGTTTCCTCCTCTTCTTTCTCTGTATTATGATCCTTTACGGTGCCTCTTATATCCACGGTCTGCCCAGTACTCTCACTGCATTATCCTGGCCAGCTGTGTTGATTTGTCAGCAGTGAGACAGAAGGACCTGAAGCACCTGTATGTTTCTCAGCTATTTCTCTCCAGCTCTTGTCACGCACTTTCTGTCTTCTCTCCTTCACAGAGCCAAGATTCCATCAACTGATGGACCATAAAACATTAATGCTCTCCATTTGCAGTGTTTTATGTTTCCACAGGCTCAAGTTTCTTTACTTCTTAAAGAAAACACAACTAAATTTTTTAAAAGACAACTGTTAAAAAGTCACATCTACAATGTCAAACAGTGAGGAAGATGCACGAGTGTGCGTGCATGCGTGTACATCTCTCTGCAGGTGAAACAACTGCCAAAATGTCCTTTTTACAACGTCCTCCTTCACCATGAAAAATCTGCAGGAACCTCACAGTCTGATTTTATTTTCACGGTCATGATTTGATCCTAAAAAAAAAAGGTTACTGAAACCTGAAGAATATATCACCCTCTATGATAGAAAGTCAGAACTTCTTTAAAGAGTAACTAAACAACACGCCCTGCCTTCTCTGGTTGAAAATGTAAAGTCTGTTGTCAGTGGAGTCATAACTGTGGTATGTTGCACCTGTAACCACACCCAACAGTGATGTTGCAGTGTACACCCTGGAGTAAACTTCTTTTTTTTGGGGGGGGGGGGGTTTGCCTTTATTGATAGACAGGAAAGGAGTGAGACAACAACCTCAGAGCTATCAACCTACACAATGAAAATGATCTGGATCATGCAGTAAGACAGGTGTGGCGCTGCCCAGGATGATTGTGATTGGTTTAAGGAAATACAAACAGGCCAGGGAGTTTTTTTTCACTATCCAGGAGTGAAAGCACATTCAGTCCAGACTTTCCCCCAGCAGCGCTGTGGAGAGAAGTCTGGCTACGTGAGACTAAGGAGTTCAAGACACATTTAGTTAGCACTTTCCCCATCATTGACAAGGTTGTCCGTTTTCACTGTTGTGTCGTGTTCACCACTTCTGGCTCCAAAAACAAGTGAAGAAGAAGATCAGCGGGAAACCAGATGTAGGGGACACACAGCCATGTAGAAGCTGAAATTGAGAGAGAAAAAACAAACGCTGGAGGTCTTGGGGTCTCCCCGGTGGAGGGGAGTGTGAAGTGGATGAAGTTTACCAGGATATGGACCCCTTTCCTGGGCTGGAGGCTGGAGAGGCTGATGTTTACCCGAGAGAGGGTAAACCTGGGGTGGATCTGAGAGAATGTCCTGCTGGGTGACTAGAGCTTCAAAATGACCCTTTTTTTCCCCCCAGGATTCCTCATCCATATAACATTAGTGGACCTACCAGAGATAGATAGATAACTTTTTATATTTAGGCAAATAAGATGTGGATAAAGAAGATAGAAATGTTTGTCAAAAATGCCAAAATGTTGTGTTTTTGATTAAAATTACCAACAATAAAGTGTTGATAAAAAAGAATGAATTAAACTAGAATGAATTATCCTTTTTTTTTCTTTTTTTTTTCTAAAGCTCTACAACCAGGGGCCTGTCTCACGAAATAAGTTGCTGGCATTCAGTGTCACTTCTCGTACTGATGAGATCTTGAAATAAGAACACAATCCCGCTTATTGTTTCTTACCACAGCATAACTGGGGAAAAAATAACATGATATAAATGTTAATTCTAGGAGACAGGGTTGCTTGGTGGTATGTAGTTCCAACATTGGCGATCTTAGATAACAACGCTGGTTACCAACGGGTTCTGTTAACCATGAGCTCATGCATATAAAGAGGCGGGGTTTGTTACAAACAGCCAATCATATGCAACATCAACAGACCCAGAGAAGCATATTTAATGAGATAATGAGATTATCCATTCCCAGTGGGAAAGTCATTAATCAGGGCCGGCCTTAGCCTTTTGGGGGCCCTAACCAACTTGTGTATTGTTAATATTAGTTAAGACTATTATTTATTAGCAGCAACACAATCTTTGAATAGACTACAGTAAAAACAGTATTAATCACAGCAATAAAAAAATAGTCATAATTCAGCAAGGTCAACGTTACAAAAGCGAAGCACAGAACTGGAATAGCAATAGCAAAGGCTAACAATAACCTTTATTTGAGGATGACATTTTAACATGTAGCCTCTAATTATGTTCCTATTTTTTTTTAAAGAAAAACTATAACAAATAATCACATTACACTGAACCTTTAACAGGATTGTTATTTGTTGTAGGATGAGTACAGATGGTGAAAGGTGTTGTACTTTAATGTGAATACAGAACAGTATTTTGTCTGTACTGGGATGCTGTAGGAATGGTGACAGCTGATTTGCTGGACAAAACCTGCAGTCTGAGTTACTATAGCAACTGAACTCGAACAAATGTACATTCCTGTAACTGTTCTAAATGTTGATGGATGTTTGCACAGCCGCCATTCTTGGACGAAAATAAACATTTCTTGTACCTTTACTGCAATAGGGAGGTCACATTACTGTATGTCAAATATTTTACAAACATGTTTGTCTTTATTTGTAAAAACTCAATATCTCAAGGTGAAAAACATCAGGTTTTTTTTCATGCCTGGTAAATTTTGAGTTTTTGGGCTTTTTTGCTTCCATAACATGGAAGACTAAAGAAAACATCCAAAATACACATTTAGGTGTTTATTTTACTACACTTCTATTGTGTCTATTAGTGTCTGTAGATTTCTCCTAAATTCACCAGATGTTAGCATTAGATAAATGCCTCATTTGCATATTTAAACATAACATTTCAGAAAACAAAATACAGAATACAAAAAATAAGTGTCTTAATGTAAGTAATCAACTGGGGAAAATTCATGGAGGTATCGTCAGGGTGCAAAATAAACCTTTTGAGCTGAGTGTCATTTGAATGACTATAATAAAATGTTAGTTTGTCTACCAACCTACTGTGTGAACTCTGAAGCGGTGTGTGTGTGGTACAGGACAGATATGTTAATCACGAATGTTCATAAAGTTGCACGTTGTCATATGCAGAGGCTCACACGCTTTATTTTCCCCAAAATGGTATATTCATTTAAAACTGGACATCAAAGTTTTTCCACAGTGGAGACCAAAAACAAAGAACATGCACATACATGCAGCTCCGTACTTTGTTGAGACAAAGGGAACATATTGGGTTCATGTGTGAAAGTACAGTCTCTTTCTTTCTCCCTAATGTCTGCTGTGTACTGTTTAGAACAGTAAATAAGCAATAGGCCTACAGGTGCAGAATTGTCATTTTATCATCATGTTTTGTCACATTGGGCAGATATACATAATGAACTAAATATTCGGACATCCTTATGTAAGCACACCCACATGCACACACGATCTGAGGACGGTGTCACACAAGAATGCTCCAGTGCCCAATTAGACTCTTAGGAAATTGAAAAGAAACTTTGCTTGTGCTGCCAGCAGGACTTGTTGGCAGTCACATGCTTGTGGCAGGTAGTGTCACTGGATGGTGACAAACTGTTGTTTTCTGCTTCACAACACCTGAAACATTTTCAGACTTCCCTCTAGTAGCGCGCGCACACACACACACACACACACGTGTCTCTGCACAAGCCCTTCACAAATACATGAGAATACATGGAGTCGTTCATGCATACATGGGTATACACATGCATGCACACACTTTGCACTAATTTGAAGTCTCTTTCACAGCCGCCCCCCCCCCCCCCCCCCCCCCCCCCCCCCCCACCCCCACCCCCCCCC
>JAOVVB010228671.1:0-10437 GCA_028570985.1 Heterobranchus longifilis
AGGAAGTGATGTCATGAGGACTCATTTACAGACCAGGGGACAGGAAGTGATGTCATGAGGACTCATTTACAGACCAGTGGACAGGAAGTGATGTCATGAGGACTCATTTACAGACCAGGGGACAGGAAGTGATGTCATGAGGACTCACTTCCAGGATTTTAAATTCCAAACTATACATGCGGTGAAGCTGTTTATAAATGCAGTTCTGGTCTGGAGATAATAAAATCTGGTGATACGATACGTATCATGATGCAGGGGTTACGATTCAGTATATTGCGACATATTGCGATACTGTATGCAAGGTGATATATTGCGATTTAAAAAAAAATCAAATTCTAGGAAAACTGTCCTAGCATAAAGAAGTCACCATCGTCTGCATACGATGTTACTGAAGATAGATCGCAACGATCGAGTGGGCGTAGCTTTAAACTACACACAATGAAGTGTCTGCCACCAATCTTTGCATGTAAACTATTTATTAAAAATCCATACAGTGTTTTTGAGAATCGATACAGTATCACAAAACATAATATCCCAATACTCAAGTGTATTGATATTTTAGATTGGAGAGGCAGACGTGAGTCAACACTTAATCTTAATCTCCAGCGTGATAACCTGTCGTCCACGACGACTGTGAAAACTGTCCATTTTAAGTTGATTTAAGTATTTCGTGGAATGGCTCACATTTACAACAGTGACACATACAGTATGAGACATGTCTGGGAGGTGACACAATTATCATAATCTATAATCTACCAATTGTTTTTGAGTTATTAAATTAAGTATTAAGTCTTTAACATGTTGGAAAATGATGACAAATTCCCCTGACAAGTTAGTTACTGTCTGTCTGCCTTATGTTAAATAAAAGTATGCTATTGTTTGAGAGCTGTGTGCATCCTGATGAGCACACGACGTTATCAACAGGATGGAGCATTACTGACATTTCTCTTTTTTCTTTTTGGAAGGCTATTTATTTTTCTCATTGACAATATGTCAGTATTTAAATGTATTGACCATTGCAGTCAGAATTACAGCCAATGAGCCACTGTTTAATGTTTTATAAATAAATGAAAAAATTATAGACGTATATTCATTATTATGTTTGTTGTCCCTGTTGTACCGAAAACGTACAGAACTGTGACCCCAAAACCGAGGTCCATACTGAACCGTCAATGTAGTGTACCGTTACACAAATCAAACCAACACACCGGCCCGGAGCCTTTCTCATATTCCTTTTAGAAATACCAAAATAAAACTACATTTGAATATGATTTTAACAGGAAAACAGATGAGTTCAGTCGCCGTCACTGCACCATGTAAAGCCAGCCTGGAAACACAATGAGCCCAAAATGGAAATGGAGACACATTTCCACACGACAGCACAACCAACCAGTCACATGATGTTTGCGAGCGGCTGCAGATGGTCTCGCAGTGGCAGCTGGTGCAGGAGAGCCTGCACACACTGTGGAGGCTGCAGCCAACGCACCGCTTTGTTTTTCATGTCATGTGTTTTCAAAGCTGCAGACCGTGGCCCGTATACTCCTTTACATCGCACATCCACCTCTGCTGCTCGACTTTTCTCAATGATCATTTGCCACAGAGTGCCCCACCGAGGGACCTTAGCACCGCCCTGGTTCCCTCCACTAAAAGCCTATGGGATTTTTCCATTGGATTTTGGATCACTGCAGAAAATAAGATCTGTGGTTCACATATGAGCACCACTTTTATGATTTTTGAAGCGTAAATGCAATTGGCAGAAGTAAAAAGCAAACGGCTATAAACAAACTACACCACGGTCGCATGACTCACCGTCACCACTACTAAGCTGTCTAATGTCCCCAACAACCTCTGTAGTCTCATTTAGCCACTTGTTAGCAACCGCCTTTTTTAAAAATTCACAAGCGGGGCATTTACCGACATAATTTATGTCGTAGAACAAAACTTGAAAATCTCTTAAGCTTGTGTTAACCACACCTTATTTCAGGCATCTAACCAAAAACACAAGACAAGAGAACCGGAAATGCAAAAATGCTAACTCATTTCCAGGTTTTAGGACTCTTTCCTGCAGCACTACAGTGACCAAGAAACACACAAGATGCATGACTGACTGCTACAGTCCCTTCTGTAGTGATTTGTTTTGGACAGTAGCCTACTGTTAATGCCTGCATTGTGTCAAAATGTCATGTATTTCATATGGACGGCTGAGGCAATCAGGACTGGTCCTGCTCTGGTGAATGGTGCATAGTGACGATGTCATCAGGGTTGGCGCAGTGGGTTGGCAATGAGGCTCTCTGCAGTGGGCTCCTAGGACACTCCTCCCCCTGCCTGGGGCAAGATTACCAAAATATGCTGAGATTTGGTTTATTGAGAGCAAATAGAACAGAGAAAGAGCATGACAAGTGTGTGTGTGTGTGTTCATGTTTCTTTTTCTATTTCTGTGCCTAAACCCCTGTGTGTGCATGTATGTGCGCCGCCGTCTACCTGTGTCAATATTGTGTGCATCTCTGTGCACAAATGTATGTGTGTGTGCGCACATGTGTTTGTCACTTATTATTGTTGGTTTGTGTGCCGGTGCAGTGAAAGTGGATGTAGTTTCAATAAAGGGTTCAGGTAATAGAATTGCCTGGAGTCTGATAGACAGTCAGTTCTCATAACAGTCACTCTGATCAGAGAAAAGGAGAACAAGAGGTAAGAGACGGTGAGAGAAATGGAAAAATATGGAGGGAGGGAGGAAGAGGACAGAAAGAAGGTTCATACTGATATCAACAACTTGTTTATGGCATTGATCCATGTGTCTATAATACAACAGCAATACTGTAAACCATTGTTCATTCTTTTTTAGACATTACTAGAGTCTGGGGCTGTTTTTAGACTGCATTACTTCTAGTTATTGTATGTGTATCTATTTGAACTGGCTACAAAGTGTAAATAATACTGACAAAGCTGTGGTAAATACCTTCCATACTGATTCGTAATGTCTCTGGATGTGATATCAATAGACTTGACGAAAGCTGATACTGCATGTCCTCCTCTATCAACTCAAGGCACTGCCAAGACTTTTGCCCTGCCAGAAATTTGTTGACAGTGCTGAGTAATCGAGATAAGTTAGCCAGCGTTGACAACAGCCCTCTGCTTGTTGCTAGGTAAGAGGGCGACTGTAGCTTTACTTTTTGAGGACAATTTCTCACATCAGCAGCCACATGTTGTTCAGTGACCAGCAGCAAGCAATTAGTAAACCTAATTTGGCCAACAGAGCGCGAGCGGACAATGGGATGAGGTCGCTCTGTGTAAACACACAGCTACTGTATTAATCACGCAGTCTTGCAGTGTGTGTGATGGCTTCGCAGTGCCAGTTAGACGAACAATACCAATCAGATATATCATCAATTAAGCATTCATCATTGTCACACTGTGTCACTGGGTGTGCTGACTGTGTGAGCTGGCCTGCAAACATAATTGGACTATTTTGCAATCAGTGGCTCAGCTACTACAGAAAATGGCCAGTGCCATGTCAGATGCTACCCAGACAGGCTGCTCTCATTCCCTGTTCGTAGTATTACTATGAAAAATAATGCACTGTAATTCGTACATATACCACGTAATTGTGAGACTTGCTGCCCCGGTTTAAAAGATACAAAGACACGTTCCAGGTGGGTGGGGGCTCAAACACATGCAGGACTTTCACCCAGGAGACCGGAGTTTGAGGACGAAGTAGGAAGTAGGGATTTTAATGCCAATCCCCATGTTTTTTTTTTTTACTAACCACACCAAGTTGTTTTGTTGCCTAAACCTACCAAATTAGTCGTAACGTTAATGACGTGTGTATCACACGACCAGGACATGTACCAAAACGGAAGTAGGTAGTAGGATTTTTAATGCAATTTTATTGCAATCCCAGTGTTTTTTTACTGACCATACCAACTTGTTTTGTTGTCTAAACCTACCGAATTATTCACAGCATTAATCGCAACATTAATATGTCTACCACTCGACCGGGACATGTATTTAAAACAGGACACGTTCGTATGATATTTCCGAACTACACTTTTAGATACTTTTCCTATGATATTATACGAACGGTTTATGAGAATGCGTCGACCCAGTGTATTTGCACATACCATAACTTCTATCACCACTGTTACCACAAACTCTGTTTCCACTTTCAAATCGCTAGAATAAAATGTTGGCATTGTACATTTCTGCAAACCATGGATATGTAACATTTGTATTTTTCATACATATCAGCGATTATAAAGTGACGTAGTTCAGATCACATGTATATGAGCCAAGTATGCCATGTAACCTGGGCGAGATAGCTGTCAAGCAGCAGACCACTGTTTTTTAACGAGGGTTCAGGACAATAACTGTTCATCTTTGTTATTTATAGTTATTTATAGTTATATATGTTGATTACATAACTTACAGAATTTGCATAACAAACTTCCTTATTTTAACCCAAACCACAATGTTTGAAAAAATGCTATTTATACACTTTACCATGACCTCACGTTGACCTGCTAATGTAGAAATGTAATGTATCTGTGGTTTTCAGGCTCATTTATTCAGGTGATTGGGTTGGTTTCCAAACTTGAGCTCACACATCCATTGCAATGGATATGACCACATACACACATAATCACAACGAGGCATAAGTCCTGTCTAGTGACTCACTTGGTCTTGATTGAATTATACGTAATAGGATTTGCAGCCCTCTATTTGTAAACTAGAGTAATGGCAGTTTTTACTGGCGCCAAAGGTGAGTGAGCAAAAGTGCTGTTCTGGTAGTGGGACGGAAAAGGGATGAAGCAGCAATATTAAGCTGCTCATAACCGCACGCTGCTCTCTATTCTTACTTTACCTTTGCAGGGTGCAGGATAATAGAATTAATGGCTCTACCCTGTAGTTTACCCCTGGATTAAAGGAAAAGCAATCTGAGTGTGACCATTTATTTTGAATCCGAATGAAGTACAGCAAAGTATATTTTCCTTTTAATTATAGAGTTCACACTTTTCACACTTTTTTAGAAACTGTCACTTCATGTTGTTTCTTCTATCTTTAGCCTGCACGACACCTCTTTAATGAGTGTTTCCCGTGTTTTTTTTTTCCAAGTGAATACACAACAGCAGATGTTGACTGTTGCATGTTTGCCCGTGACTGTGGAAAAGTCCATGTATGGTGAGATCACATGCATATCCAGATGCAAATGAATGACGGGGTTTTGCATGCAGCGATTAAGTCGGCCTGAACACGGTTTAATTGTTCCACTTTACTCCGCTCAACTAAACAGATGATGTCCTTTTATATTAATTTGTGATTGTACAAAGTTTGACACCAGGTTATGTAAGAATCTTCATAATGTGACAATTGTATCCTCTCTTCTACATCCTGTATTTATCCTACATTGTACATCCTACTACCAATGCTTTTTATTTTATTTCATGCATCTTCAAACATCTCCTTTTTCTCCTTTTTTTTACATCATATGACCTTCATAATATGCAGATATTAGCAGATAATATGCAAATTGTAAATGGAGTTTTACTGCTGTTTTGGTATCATGTTGTCTTAACATGTGTTTGCTAATGGGCTGAATCCGCAAGCTAGCAACTGTGGTGTTTTAGTGGTCTCATTTTGTCTTTTTGACCCCCCTTCTTTTAATTAGTTCTCATCTTTCCTCTGGGTTCCATTAACACTGGTATTTCTGGTTTAGTTGGAAGACCACTCATTTCCTTCCTGCTATATAATGATCCCGTCTACAGTACCATTCAGACGGGAAAGGAAAAACACCCAACGGCCCATGTTGCTCTGCTGTTTGTTCTTCACATTGAAAACCCTTTGTGACTTTGGTTTTTTGGGTCCCATTAACCCTATTTGGACAGGATTTGTTTCTCTAGGGGTGGTAGGGTAATTTGGTAATTACTTGCACAGTCCAGTAATTTAAATCCCGTCCGGATCGCCCATGTGGGTTTTTTCCTCCCACCACCCTGGTATTAATTCCAGCCGCAAAAACCTCCTGTTTTTCAGTGCACCTGTTGGTCCTCTGATCATTTTAATCACATCCGGATGCACTTGGAAGTCAGTGTCTGCGTATTTACACGGCATTTGCTCCATGTCAGGCTTATTTGTGTGCAATTTCAATAGAGGAGCTGCCATATAGGACTTTGAGGAGGACTTTCTTTATTTTGATGCATATGGAGGATCCCGTTACACCCACCTATACTCCGGTTTAGCAGCCCATAAGAAGAAGACGTAAAATAAAATCCATCAGAAGAGCCAGGTCCAAACCCAAACTGTTACAATGGGCCATTGTAATGTCAGCTACTGGTAAGCAGTGTAAAGTTTCAAGGTAAAACATAATTACCATAAAAAGCACAGCTATCCGTCCCGCCGGTCAATGAACAGCAGCAAGCCGCGGCGTGCGCTCTGCTGCTCCTGAACCGCAAAATCACATAAAATATCTCCCAGAGCTCCGTTAAGTGTATGCACGCTACATGGCGGGTGTTTCAGCCCACTGGATGAACACAGGATGTTCGGGACTTCCCGAAGGGCCAGTCTCGTCAGGGCCGGTTTTGTGTCTTTTTTTTGTTGTGCCGCAAAGTGTGCAGAGATAACGGATTACTTTAAGCGGTCTGCAGATTAAACTTCATCTAACCCCCTGCAATTTGGTATAGGCAAAAAGGTTTAATTACTTATTTTGATGCGTTTAATTACTGAGGAGCGTGGCTCATTTTTTATCACCCACGTCCCCCTGTAATACTAATCCCGTCCGAATAGGGCTATTGACTGTACATTTCTAGCTGTTAAAAAAGAGGAAACAGACAAGAGGGAGGTTATCTGGTGTTTTTATTTCTCTTCTTCCCTTTGTCTTTCCCCTCTCACCTGTCTTGGCCTCTATTTTTCTAATATCTTTGCTTTTGCCTCCTGCTACTGCATGTCTCTCTTCTTCAACTTCTTCCTCTTCTTTTCTCTCCCCTACAGCCTTTTTCTCTGATATACATCTTTGAACATACTGTATGTATGTGTGTGCGAGAGAGAAACAGACTTGATGAAATTGTGTTTATGAAAATCTGCCCAGACTGCGTAGGAAAGTCTGTGGACAGTTGCACTGAAAGCAGTCATAACTGCTGGAGCTCTGAACTCTTCCTATGAGTCATGTATAATGATATGGCTTGATGTAGAAACATAGTTACTGTAAAAACTAATCACCATCGTAACTTATGTAAAATTGTAAAAGCACAATGCATCCTATGCCCCTGCCTCTTCCCTGGCATTTTGGATAAAGTTACCAACAGATGTTTTCATTGTTCACTTTCTCCACCGTTCAGTGTTTCAGAAGAAAAGTTGTGCTTGAACAGGAGCAGTTGCTTTAGATTCATTACCAAATATGACCTAGTGGCTCACAGTGTAAAATATGGGAGTTTCTTGAATTTTCCGTGAATTTCAGCCTGCATGCACCTTTTTCAGCCTAAAATTGTTGAAACAGACCAGCTATTATTTTTAGCAAGAGTAACAAGTTAGCAGACTGCCCACTGCACATCGTGTGTGTAGCCCTGCCCTCTGTGAAAACAAAGATGCTCTATAACATCAACAGAGTCTCTCTCTGAGCTGAAATGGAAACATTGTGTTGCAACACGTGTCTTTTGGTATAATCAAAGGCATTTATTCTAGATTCTGTTATTCTACAGTATTGGAAAAAAAACAACTTGAATATCCAAAACTGAATTCAGAATACCTACCCAACGAACGAATACCCAAATAGTCGAATATTTGAGTCCAGCCTGAGTAAAATCCAGTGCCAGAGGCTGGTAGATCTTCTCCATGATGGTCATTTGTTTTCAGTATACCAAAATCTCACAATTACTTAAAGATGTATTGTTGTCAAAATGTTCCACAGTTCTTGAGCAGTTTTTGAAGAAGCTGTCGTGGGTTCTTTCTATGTATGCAACTACATGTGTGAAAATAATTTCTGTATTTTGTTTAAGCTTGATTGCATTCATTTTATCTTTAGCCACTGAAGTGTTAAATAGCAGTGGAAGGAGAAGAAGCCTTTTGTCCTGATGCAAATTAGGACTACACACTGTGTAGAAAACTACTAAGTGTATCAATGTTCCATATTATGCGGAATTCATATTAATAATTCTACTAATTATATAGAAGAAACAATAAGGCATGAGACTTTGCACATTTAAAATTAAAAGCCATTGCGCAGCCTATACTGCCGTTCACTATGACGTTGGTGTATCTTTTGGACAAGCTGAGCTTATATTGTGAATTCCCTGCTCTCATCCTTAAGTCAATTGTCTATGCTCTCACTATAGCATGGTTTCAGTAATTATTTACATCCTCCTAATCTTCTTCGTCCTTACTCTCTCATGCCCCTGGTTGCCAGGCTTTGCTCTTTGGTAATTCGTCCACTCTGCTATAGCGAGGTAGTCGAGGAATGAAAGGTCAGCTGCCTATTAATAGCAGCACTGAGAATAGTCGAGGAAATGCCACTGGTATACATTCACAGTCCACCTTCTGCTAAATGATGCATTGCAACATGTAGACAATGTGACGGGACATGTTTTCAATTCAGCTAGAGTCAGCAAAGATCACAAGCTTTTTAGACCATTTATGGACTAATATGCATGGACTCTCACCAATCATACACGAGGACAAGCATCATAGAAGAGCAAAACAATTAGACAGGCTTGTTTATAGAATTCAGCGGCAGAATGAACAAGATATTGTTGATCAACTGAGCTAAATATTTGTTTTAAAACTCACTATGCTGCTAGCACAACAGGTTTGTACCATTCTCATTATTCTTTGTTTACTCTGTTTCGAGTAGCACTTACACGTTTATGGAAATGTATTTATATATCAAAGCTGGTAAGATAAAAACAATCTGAAAACATTTTATTTTTCTCCAGAAATTAAAATGTGTGGTTTTCCAATAAAAAGGGCATCACCTATAGCTAGAGCAGGCATGCTGACCTTTGCCTTTATCTGATGCTAACCCTTCACTGAAAGCTTCTGTTATTACTGTCCTGTGGAATTACTGACAGTGAAAAGTCAGTAGAATGAGTGGGAATGGGAGAGTGGCAGATAGGTTAGAGAATCACTGGCCTGCACTAAAATATATTCAAATATTTTATCAACAAAAGTTCAATTTAACCACATACCACAACCATCTAACTTCCAGTTGCCTGCTCTTATGACTCTTTTCTGAAGCATTTTGCAAAACACTGACTAGTAGCCCATTTTGACATTTAGTTATGAGGACTTGCAGTGTAAATAAAATAGTATTTTGTTTCTGAGTAAAGTAACAGTGTTGCTGAGCTGTGTTACTCATCGGCCCTCTGGCTCATGATGATGTGCACATGTGCCCACACACAAACAAATAAACAAACAGTGAAAGTCTTCTGATGTTCAGTATCCTCCAGCTGAGAGGGAAGCAAAAGGAAATGCGGCTGTGGCTCAGTTGGTACGTAGAGCGGTCGTCCACTAACTGGAAGGTCGGCGGTTCGATCCCCGGTCCCTGCAGTCTACATGTCGAAGTGTCCTTGGGCAAGTTGCTGAACCCCAAATTGCTCCCGAAGGCATACCCATCGCTGTGCGAGTGTGTGGATGTTTATCTCTCCTGACTGTCACCACTGTATGGATGTGGTGTGATTGGGTGAATGACGAGTAGTATAAAGCACTTTGAGTGGTCGCAGACTAGAAAAGTGTTATATACAGTCCATTTTCCATTGGCCTGTATGCCTCAGTGTGCCTGTGTCCAAGCATATATGTGAGCCTTGAATGTCCTTGTGAAAACATTGTAGTCACGCACATCTATGAACTGTTGAAGGCAGTTGCTGGACCAAAAGAGGACAATAAAGACATGAAGAAAAGGTCTGCACACTGTAGCTCCCTTTAGTGCAATTTATTAGCACATCCACAGACAGAAGTAATGTTTCGAGCTAACACGCTCTTCCTCAGACTTAACTGAATGTATAACATATGAAATCTGGTCACATGACAGTCCCATGACAATGTCAGTGGAATGTACCTTGTAGGTGATAAAGTGATATACAATTTACAGATTATATTCCAAACATATTAATATACAACAGATATTGTGAATAAAAGCCTTCCTGTTTGTATTTAACATTTTTTTTTTTAGATTGAAAGAAGGAAATTATCATTTAAGAGGGCTGTGCGTCTTTGAAATATGTAAAGTCAGAACCAATATAACATACGTTTTGGGAGTTAAACTATGGAATGGATTTAGTGATGAGTTGAAATTGTGTAGCTCTGTTGAGTTTCAAAAAATCCTTGAAATGGAAAATAATTAAGGATTACAATGTAAAATGATTAATATGTCAAATAAGTAAGGATTATATTAAAGTAAGAGTAAATTTTCTTTTTTTTCTTTCTTTTTTGTATTGCTGATATTCTGGGTTATCTTAA
>JAOVVB010228692.1:0-10437 GCA_028570985.1 Heterobranchus longifilis
TACAACATTTTCGTGGAGGTGTTCCACTGAAACGGGTTCCCTCCCGACACTATTATGCAGTGGCACCGTCGCTGTATGCGGGGGCGTGGCGCCAGCAGGACGATTGTGATTGGTTTAAGGAAATACAAACAGGCCAGAGAGTTTTTTTTTACTATCCAGGAGTGAAAGCACATTAAATCCAGACTTTCCCCCAGCAGCGCTGTGGAGATAAGTCTGGGGACCAAATGTAACGGGCCGTTACCTTGAATAAAATTAATAATTTAAGTACACAACTCAACAAAATATACAACATAGGTCTAGTCGCTTTTAGGCATTTTACTGCGGATGTTGCATATTATATCTGTAATTGTATATAGTGTTAAAAAGCCAAAGTGATAGCTGAAACATTTGCCCGAGAAAATAAGGCCGTCTGAGTCTCTTCTAAAAACATACTTTTTATCAGAAAGCATATCCTGATCCTTTCATTGGTATTTAATTCAGTTTTTATTATATACATTCTTACCCTCGTGTATTTTATGTTTTTAGTTCCTTTTTATTCTCTTTGTGTTTTAAATTTGTTCTGTTTAGTAAAGCACTTTGTAACTGTGTTTTGAAAGGTGCTATTATTAATATTATATTTGGTGAATAAAGCACGCTGCGCAGGAGAAGAGTTGTGTGATGGACTCAAATTTGCCAATTAACAATAAATACTGCAAATGAACCTGAACTGGAGATGCATACAGACACATATGTTTGACAAGCAGCTCCAACTCCTGCGTTACTGGGCCGCACCGAGTATTTTTGGAATTTAGGACTTTGCAGCAGTATATATCATCACGGTGTGTCTGGCCTTCACTTCAGGCTGTTGAAGTTGAACTAAGTGACTCCTGGGAAACACAGCACTGTGTAAACTTCCTCTGCAGAAGTACACTTCCTTCCACAGCAGCATGAGGAGGCTCCTGAAAGATGACGGATGGAGGCTCTCAGATCTTTCGTCCAGACCAAAGTCAAGATCCGTGACTGCCTCTTCATCATGAGCACATTCGTGCCCCACCTCTCCTTCCCCCGTAATGAAAGACTGAGGCGGTGTCGCTGCGTCGAGCCAGGAGGCGGATAATCAAATCACACAGGATTATGTGTCACATTTGACCTGTATGGACCCAGATTCTGTACTCAAAAGTGTGATTCAATCCACTGAGGAGGTTTTTTTGTCTGCCAGCGTGTGAGAGGGAGAGAAAAAGAGAGCAAGAAAGAGACAAATAAATTCTCAATCCTGCTCAATTTTTCTATTTTTTTCCCCCTGTATGTCTGTCTATCTCCCGTGCCCATATTCTTTCCACATCTTTTTCTCTTTCTTTAGCTGTGACAGTCTCCCTTCATGTGGGAAGGGACTGTTAATGAATGTGGATGAGCACGTGGGAAATGTGTGGGTTTCCGCCACAGCTTTCTGTCTGAGTGACAGAAGCTCGACAAGGCTTTAGAGGCTGGCTTAAGAGTTAAGAAAAGCAAACAAGGAACAGCTTTTTTCCAGATGGCCACTGCAAAATAGAGGCGAATATATTGGCAAGTTTGTGGAGGCAGCGCCTGCCTGAAGTACGACGAGTCATTCTGAGCAAAACTACTGTTGTCTGATGGAGAACGGTGTATTTATATATATATATATTTTTTTAAAACACACAGGATCCAACTTGGGCTGTTGGATTTGTAATGGGCCTCGCTGTTGGTCACAGCGCTCAGTCTGTGCTTGCAAAAGTGACAAATACAAAAGAGAAAATTTCCTATCAAAGCTATCAGGCCTGAAGCATGAAGAGGATAGAGTAAATGTTTATTTTGTGATTCTTCCTGGTTTGCTAAGGCTGCTCCCATCAACCTCTGCTCTAATCTGTGAGTATCTGGTATGCACTCCAAACTAAATTGCTGTTTATTCTATTCTGCAGGTGTGAAAGCCCCAGCCTGCCGCTGAATGCTATCGGGGGAATGAGGGTCCCTGGATGCTCAACTCTGTTGCTGACACAACACTATTCCTGAAAGACTCGCCGCTTGATTTACCCAAGCAAAATGTCACGGTAATTGTGAAGATTTATATCAATGGGAAAGAGCTGACGAGGTCCCACAGCTATCAGATCTGACAGACTTAATATGTGCTCAAATGTTGCCTGCCACACTAAAGGCTTGCAGGTTGACCAATTTTACCCGGAAAGTTCCACCTCAGGTGGTATTGACCGAGCCGTCGTTTTTCACTTCTATAAATCAAGTGTGAAGTGGAACTTTTGGGTTGTGAAATTGTGTTTTTAATAAACTGGAATCAGTACAAATCATTTTTTTTTATCAGCTCGTGCTTTGTGTGCCATCTGAGATGTGAAAAAAAAAAAAAGACTGACAGGTGGTTTGTGAAAATAGGCGGAACGCAGGTGTGCTTTGGTACTGTATCCTTCGCTCGCTCTCACACGACATGCTAAACGGGCATCGAGTGTTTTTCATGTCTTAAAACAAGTGAACAGGTGGCACGATGTATAGATACTGTCAGCGTGCGAGATGTGAGAAAACCACTGTGGTTGATAATGATGGTGGTATGAAAGTTGGGTCACACTTTACAATAAAAAGGTACACAAAATACTCCAAGGAGGCATATAAGTAATGACTGTAGATGAATGAGTTGAGAACAGACTTTGAGACACTGTGTTAATTAAACATTATGACTAATGAGTCCATAGATAAGTGTGAATCTACAACTTACCACTTTCTTCATTAATTAACTCTGAATCAGCTGATAAGCAGCACAAATAAAAAATAGCGACTCATTATTTTTTATTAGTTAATCATTAGTTGCCATTTTTGTGGTGCGTCATTCTTCATTCAACTTTTATTGACCGAGAGAAAAGCTCACTGTACCTTAGTGTAAAGTGTTACCACGTAATGAATACACTCAATTTCAACGTTTATTCATTCTCACTAGATGCTTTATGGGTTGAGGAGTAACGGAATAAAAGTAACAGGATTACGTTTTTAAAATACAAAATATTTGTAACTGTATTCCGTTAAAGTTACAGTTTGAATTGGTGGTATTCTGAATACAGTTACTGTCTTTAAAAATAGATTACCTGAAGGGATTACTTTATTACCTCCACCAAGGAAGTTATGGTTTTGGTTTGGTTTGTTTGTTTGTCAGCAGGATTACGGAAAAAAATACCGTCCAGATTTTCATGAAGAAAAACCCATTACATTTTGGAGTGCATCTAAATCATGGAGCAGATACACAAAATATTTTTTACTTTGGTTAACATTGCAAGATAGGGCATGGCCTTGGCAGAGGCAGAGGATGATTTCTTTTTTTTTTAAAGCTTATTTTTCCATTTTTTGCCTTTATTGATAAATACAGCTGAAGAAGAAAGAGGTGAGAGAGATGGGACGACACGGAGCAAAGGGCCCCGGGGCGGGAGTCGAACCCACGGCCGCTGGAGTAAAGATTTTAGCCTTTATATATGGGCCGCACGCTCTACCACTGAAAAACCAATGCGTCCCAGCAAGACGATTTTGAAGTATTCCAAAGGCAATCCAAAGTATTTTGAATATGCAACTTATTTTGAGTAATCTAATGGAATATATTACAAATGCAATTTCAGGGCATGCATTCAGTAATCTGTAGAGGAATACGTATTAAAAGTAACCTCCCGACACTGCTAATAGACCATCTAAAATTGCATTGTTGTAGTCCCAGGAATGAGAGCGTAATGGGTAAATAACATAAAACTCAGCATTTACATTAGATACCCAGCAGTAACTCACAGAAACACCAGAAACAGAAAGAAAAAAATGCAAAAAATATGTCCATATTAAAGGTGTCTGCACCTCATGATTTAAGTCCAGTGCCAATGCTCAGTGCCGATGCAGGAAGTAGTGTGCCCTGTATGTACTGAGGAAGAACATCAGGGTGCAAATGTCAGGTGGTGGACGGGTGTGTAGCGTGTCAGACTTTCATGAGGGGGACTTGAGTTTGAGTCCCGGTACACCTAAAATTATTAACTGTAGCCACGATCATTCCCTAACGTTAACAACGTGCTTCAGCTGCCTAACCATAACCACGATTCAGTTGTACTATCCCTAATCTAGACAGCAAAATCCAGAATTTTAAAAATGGAAAATACAACCCTGGCTGGTGTGTTTTTAACTGTGAACACCGAGAAGGTAATTTAAAGAAAACAGCAGGGCATCATTCAGATTCATGATGTACCATGCCAGCACTAGCCCACATCCTGGATCTGAATCCTGCCCATGACCTTCATCATATGTCACATGTCATCATAATCTCACTCTCTCCGTCTTTTCTGTCTCACTTTACTTACTTTCAGTATCGATGAATCATAGTACAGAGCACCACACTGTACTGTACAGAATGACATGTTAATAAAACCTTATTACATGTCATGGTTCACCTAAAGCTTAATAATACGAGTCTACACAAACCAAACAAAAATGTCACAGGATTAACGCTTCTGCCGCAGTTCTGACAAAAGGAAAAAAAATAGCTGCAGGTGCGATCACACCTTCCCTGAGTCACAGTGACATTTTCAAAAGCTATTAATGGTACTGTACGCTGCACAGATGAGAGACATGACTGGGCACCATCAGACGGCATTATTAAGCTTCCTAAGAGCTGTATGAAGTTCTGAGGGTGCCAATATCTTATTTACAGACCGTCTTCCAAAGCAAAACAACAGCAGTTGTTGTTTGTTCAAGCAGTAATTATGACCCATATTATATTAGTTCTATTGTAGGCAGCACCCTCTGGTGTTCGTAGATATTATCGCGGCAGAAAGCAGGAAGTCATGAGTGAGGAAGACGTTTGGGGCGAAGGTAAGGGTTGTTGGATGGGATGAACAAACACTTAACGTGACAGCCGGAACTACGTCACGTTCCGTGTCATGGGACGTGGATGCACGGAAGTGATTTAATGTATGAAATATACAGATTTTAACCCAAACCATGATCTTTTTTCTAACCCTTCCAAGTTGTTTTGTTGCCTAAACCTAAAGCTACCCCAACAACGTCTGTTTTTACAATGCAGCGTGTTTAAAACTGCAAATGTTTAGGTATGAGAGCGGAAAGCGCTCATATGGGTCGTATTTACTCCGTTTGCTAGGGGCGCTATTTTAGTAAACGCTCGTATGGGTCGTATTAGAGAGTAGGGAAAAAATGACAGATATGGTCGTATGGTTTGGAGGACTTGTTGCTTATTTAACCCCTCCCTTGTGAAAAAGTTCCATACTAATTGCATAATTTAAAATAAAACAGAGGCTTCTGCCAACTTGCACGACACAAAATAAAGAAATGCATGTATTGCTGAGTTTAAGTGGAAACCATCCCATAAAGTGGGGGGGGCCAAAAGCCTCTTCCCTACTTCCTACCCCTGAACTTTCGCCGCCCTTGCTCGGACCACACCCGTCTTCAAACTCAGATTTCATTTTGATCTCAACTACACACCTGTAAAGTTTCACGATTGCACCTTGCACGGTTGCAACACTATCACGGTGACAAAATCTGTCCACAGACAGACTGTAGCTACAAACACATTAGAGGATCGGGCCCCAAAAATTAGGCCCGACATTGCATAGTTTCTGTCCTAGGCTGACCAGGGCCTGAACCACGGCAGCAAATTTGGGCCTGAGCCTATTTAAAAAGCTTAATTTCCACTGTCAAAACAAAATGTCATATGACGTATTAAATAGAGATTGTATAACATTTCTCCACATTAATGAGAGGCGGGAGTTGTGTGGAAACAATACCATCGTCACTGTCGCGGCTGATAAACATTTGAGTTTTTAATGTTGTGTTTTTAATTTACCCTAAGTACTTTTTATTGCAGATACAACAGCATTATCATACAGTTTCATAGCAGTTTGTGACGAGAAACAGCTCCTCGGATGCTTCTTAAAGTCCCCCTCCACTCCACGAGCATGTGCAAGATTGATTTTGTGACATTACAACTACCAATATGCAACTTACACTAGTGGGAACTTCAAACCACAAGTGCACAAACACTGAGAATAAAAAGGAGACGGTTAAACTTCTAAAATGAATTGCAGATTGTTTTTTAATGAGGGAGAAGGAGATGTAATTTTTAGAATTTTTGATTTAACTTTTTTTTTTTTTTAAAAGGGGAAAAAAGCATTCCTACAATCCCTATTTCAAGACGCATATTTATATATGTCTTAAAACATGTCTGGAGGGGATCTTTAAACTTCTGTGCTCATATTACAGTCTTTGCTTCATTCCTCTTTTACTTCTGTCTCTGCACAAGTGCAAATTATTTTCATTTTATAAGGTTGAATCTTTCGCTATGCTGCTTTATTCAGTCATCTCAGCTCTTGTTTACTGTACCTGTTTGTTGCCGCGTGTGCAGACTGACTGCCTGCGGAACGAAAGCAGAAAGCAGGTACTTGAGCCGCTTTTGATACTTCTGAAAATATAACTGAAAACATCAGCATCTGCACTATGTGGGTACTATTTACTTTTTTCACATGCAAATGTGAAATGTGTCCTCCATGCAGGAATATTTTGAAAGTAGTGAATCACTACGGTATTATCATCCAAGTATAGTATGTAATTTATTCAACAGAGGGTTTGTCTTTCAGTCTGCACCGTGGCTTTCTACCTTTGAAATGGGAGCAGGCGGGCGGGAGGGAGAGACATCTGCCTTGCTTTTAATGGGTATCACAAATGTTTTTCAGTAATTCCACTCCACCTGAAACTTCCCTCCCCTTCAGCACACTCCCAAATTACAGCACTGGAATGAAGCTGGGACTCTAGCCCGGCAGTACGTTAGTATTTTCCCCCAGCTAAGAGGATCGGAAAGATTCCTCCTGTGGGCTTGCATCATGGAGCCAAGCAGTCAATCCAGCAGTCAACAGATTCTGTGGAAAGATGTGAGTCCATTTTTTTTTTCCTTTTTACGTTTGATTAATTGCACTTATATTAATTCCAAACTATTTAAAATAAATTCATTTTTTACGAATACTGTGCAGAATTTTAGATCACTATGGTGTGAAGAAAATGGGAGCACCCTTAAAATTTTACAGCTCAATAAATTAAGTGCAGGTGGCAGAAGTGTGGAGGGGGATCCTGTGATATTTGAGTGTAAGTTTAAAGTAAAATATGTCATAAGTTTGACTCCTTTTTAAATCAGAAGGGAGCTGCTGCTTGATCTCTTGCTCAGTGATCTGAGTTTTCTCAGAAAAGTAATTTTTCCATCTAATTCCTTTTGGCTTTTCACCTTGCATGGCTTCCTTTCTTTTTTCCCCCCACTTTTATATCCAGTCTCACCTGAACTATTGTATTTGCTTTATATCTAGAATATCCTTTGCTTCTCACATCATATAGACCAAGAACTGCCTTTATTTGAGACTTTATTATTGAGGAAGAAGGGAAGGATTTTGGCTCTGAAATCCTTCTTCTTCCAGCTCTCATATTTCCAACAATTCCTCCAAAGCATACAGCCATATTTGTTGTTTGTTGCTCTGCTCTCTAATACAACCCATGTGAGCGTTTTCCATCCTCATCCATCAACGTTACAGTCGCCTTTTTAATCACGCGCTTAACATTGTAAAAACGTTTTTTACATACGTTTTTTGGTAGGTTTAGGCAACAAAATAACTATGTAAAAATGTCAGTTTGGATAAAAATCTGTATATTTTTTATAAATCACTTCCGTGCATACGTAAATGCTGTAATCATGCACGTGACGCGAAACGTGACATAGTTCCGGTTGTTACGTTCAGTTAAAAATAACTTGCTGTTTAATTTCATTTTCAAATGGGACACAAATCTCCTGGGTGAAAGTCAAGGATGTATAAAACCTGGATACAGCGATCGAGGCGGAGCTCCGTTCATTCTTATGAAAGCTGATCAGTGGCGCGTGAAGCCAAAAAAGCTCAACTGCCGCCTCTAAAAATCTCCGGATGAGCGGCGATGCTTCCGTGTTGTGTGGCCCACAGAGCAGGCGCACTAGAGACTTCTGCCAACGGAACCGGCTACATCCAGTTTAGCGCTCCGGCTAACTTGAAAGAGGATGAGATAATTCAATCTTGCGACTCTTCTAAACTTTCAAAATGTTATCAAACCGAATTGATGAAATTCTGATAGTGAAATGAGTAATTTCATGGGGGTTTTGATGCTCAAAACAATTTACAGACATCTCTTTCTAAGTAAGTCAATGGGAAAAAGTCTTTTTGGGCCAGAGGGCGCCACATGTCTGCCGCCATAGTTGTAATACCACCGTTTGGCCACTATGTCAAAGTGGCGTCGCTCTTCCTGGGGGCTTGGTGAATTGTGTGATCCTCCGACACGATACGTCCTGCCGGTGAAACTCCTCGCTGTCGGGTGAAAAGAGAAGGCTGGCGACTTCACATGTCGGAGGAAGCATGTGCTCGTCTACAACTCGGAGAGATCGGCAGAGGGGGTGGAGCAACGATTGGGACAGCTTAGCAGGGGGAATTGGCCAAGTACAATTGGGGAGAAAATGGGGGGGGGGTAATAATAATAATTTAAAAAAAATACTTTAAAACGTGTGTGTAGGGGGACCTTAATGTTAAATTTGTTGACATGTTTAAGTCAAAAAGTCCCAAAAGTGCTATGGATGAAATCATGACAACAGATACAACAGATCACCATGACAACTGAGCAAACTCAGGATGAAAGTCCTGAATGACCTTGAGTTGTTGTTTCAAAGTTCCAGACTGAACTTTCATGCTTCACTATGGGATCTTTTGGAAAATGGTAGATATTAATATGAAATACATTGTTTGCAGTGACTGCCTTAAACATACAGAACACATGATTTAAGTTGCTTAATAGCTACTTTCAATAAGACAATTGACATAATTGTCATATGATTGTCCATATAATAAGTATAGGACCGTATATCAACACACCTGGTCTGCACTTGTAGGAGACGAGCAGGTACTTGGTGGTGAGAGGACAGGGGTCCTGCCCGAACACTGGACTGAAGACAGGGATGTGACAGGACCGCTGATCCTGACACTCTGACACCACTTTCTACAAAGGACGGGAAAACATCAGCTGTGTGAGTCACGACACCATCTTTACTAAAACACAGACTGATTCCACATTTGTCTCACTGTGGGTTTATATACCTTGACAGCAACGGGGGAAGTGCATTCATTATCCTCCTCCACGGTGGTGTTTGTGTTTGAGGGACATAAATGCTGATTAGGAACACGGCGTCCGTAGAAAGCAGAGAGGACGGCCACAGACGTCCTGGAGGGACACTCGATGACCAGGGTGTCTCCCTCACAAGCATGAGCCGTGTGGTTCTTCAGGATGGTGTGCAGATATACTACAAGAGAGCACAAGGTGACGCTGATTTCACTTTATCTGATGATTGTGGGAGATCACAGTGTGTAGTATTTATCTGCCTGACTTGGCAAAATTTGAATATAATATTAGTATTTTTTGATTAGTGTATAATCCCATCAAAATAAGAATTACTGTGTTTTTATTACCTTAGAATGAGCCGTTTTTATCTACATGGGGAGTGGGTCTCCCTCCATGGAGGCGGCCATTTTGCAGCTACAGTAGCCCAGAATGGACAAACCTGTCTCTAACAGTGCAGATCACACAGAAGCGCCAACAGAGGGCGTCTCGCCGCTTTCCATTCATTTCCACTGGAGAGCCGGCAAAGCAGTTGTGCAGTGCATTGTGGGAGCATGGCGGCGAGTTTGGAGGGGGGTTGCAGTGCGTTCGCCGATCTGTATTTGCATAAAGTTGACTACACTTCAAACTTTCCACGACGCTTCTAGTGAATCTGCACGGTAATGGGCCTTTTTCGCATTTTTAAATGTAGTGGGCGCCAGCTGGAAATGCACCGGTAGGAAAACATAGAAGAAGAGAGTTTTTGTTGTCAATGAATAATATGTCACTTTCATCTCATTTAAATATATAAGTAAGTATTACTCCTCTTTGACTTACATCAGTAATAACATAAGAGTTTCAGATTTGCTTTAGTACTAACAAGGCAATTATTTTCCTTACTTAAAGGTCCCATGTCTTTTTTTTAAATTATAAAGCAAGTCTAGGTGTTATATAAATACTGCGAAAGTATCAAAACGCTCAATCCACGGAGAAATGCACAAAGCCCGTATTCAGAAACTGTGCCTTTATACGAGCCATCAGGACTTCCCTACGGTTGTGATGTCATAACTATACTATATATAGGTAGAAAGTGCTACTACAGTGCCATTACAGTTATTCCCAGGCGGCAATGATGGTGCAGAGAGTGCAGATGCGGAAGACCCGGAAGCACTGACCAATCAGAGCAGAGCTTTTACAGGAGGGGGGGCTTAAAGAGACAGGAGCTAAAACAGACCGTTTCAGACAGAGGGTGAATACAGGTATATTCAGACAGACAGTATGAGAAAAATAATGTGTTTTTTGAACATTAAA
>JAOVVB010228702.1:0-10437 GCA_028570985.1 Heterobranchus longifilis
ACATACATACATACATACATACATACATACATACATACATACATACATACATACATACATACATACATACATAAAAAATAGTCGGAACGTTTCAAGAAAAAGTTGGAATGTTTCAGGAAAAAAAGTCATTGTTTTGAGAAAAAAGTCAGAATGTTTTGCGAAAAAAAACGGAATATTTTGAGAATAAAGTCGTACATCACAACAAAACAAAATGTAACTGTTCTAAATGTTATTCTGCAGAAAAACAGACCATGGAGCAGGCGAGGTTAATCCAACGACAAGAGGACGAACACGAGGCTGACGGCGAGGAAGACGACGACGAAGACGAAGAAGAGGAGGACCAGGATGAGGTCTGGAGGAGGAGGAGGAGAGGGTCCCCAGAGGGCCGCCCAGAACCTAAGGCACAGGGTTTCTCTGACGAAGCTCTGAGGAAGAGGGTGGTGGGCAACCGTGAGGAGGAGGAGGAGGAGGAGGAGGACACCTAGAGGGTCACATGGTTCCTACTCTTTTTGAGAAGAGCGTCACAGAGTCAGCGGAGTCTGAGGAGCTTTGGTCCAGAGCAGCAGTGTTTACATCAGGGAGTCCTTAAATCCTAACCTCCCCTTCTCCTCCTCCCAGAAACACCTCGCTTCTTTTCTTCTCCCTCCCTTGTTTTTTAACGGGAGCGTTTCAGGCTCTCTCTCCGCCTGAGCAGCAGGCTCCACCTGGAAAAAGCAGAAACACTCCTGACACCCGTTTCCACTTGTGGAGACAAACCGCCCCGCTGAGGTTTAGGTATGAAGTGCAGTAGAGCTGGATTTTGCAATGTTGTTTATGCTATGCATCATTTTTTTTTAAATATATGTGTGTTTATTATGTTTATCTCAGAATTATTATACCAGGCTTGTGTTTGAGGTTCATTTTGTTAAAGTTTTATTACTACTCAGCTAATGTATACATACGGTCATTTTATGTTTCATATATATTTTACAAACCCTGACGGTTCAATCCACCATTCCTCATTTCAGTGTACAATGGAGTTTTTTCAGCGGAGATACTCGCACATCCTGTTATCTCAGATGCAGGTGTGTTGGAAAATATCTTGAAAAAAGAAGGTCCCGCACACTGCGCTTGCTCAGCATTACAATTTATGTAAAGTGTTAGTTATAATCCTCATGATTTCACTCCCCGTTGATTTAATGACACCCGTGGTTACCGTGGCAACAGCAAGCTCAGTACTTACTCCCTGCAATACTTAATACTGATCCACTGATGAAAAAGACACATTTTTGTTGAACGATCGCCGTAAGTGCTCACGCTTCCTGTGACTCCTTCACAATAAAGCCGCCCTGTTTCTCCAGTTGAATGCTTTTAATGTGAAGCAGCAGCAGCAGAAGGACATGTATTGGTGCTAGCAGCAACTTAATACTTGCCTGACATCAGGCAGAATTGTTACACTCCGTTTACACCTTCAGTCTGACATTGCCTGCACCATAGAAATAATTAATTGAATTAATTTCTGTTACTATGGCCTGCACACACAAGGGGGAGGGAAATTCGATTTTCCCGAACCAATCACCAGAGACTTCCAGTCCGAGCCAGATAACTTCCGGTTAGCCCTATCCTAACTTGAATGAGGATCAAATAATTTAATGTAGCAGACTTTCCGAATGTTATCGGACCGAAACGATCAAATTCTGACGAGTCATTTAGCGAAGGTTGTGATGCTCTAATCCACCTTTTCACAGTCAAAACAGTAGCGACGGAGTAAGTATGATGTAAGCGGCTAAGCACAAGTTTAGCTAACTTGGTTGGGATTGGCCAGTGAGCCCAATTCTGGAACAGACAGACGAGGCTGGGCGGCCGGTAATTTATTAATTTTTTAATTTTTATGGATTTTTTTGCCGGTCCCACGGTATGCCAGATGGCCACCAGCACCACTGGAGTGAAATAAAAACAAACAGAAGACATGCCATCTCTATGTAAACACACAACTTGACAATTATTAGTCCCGCCCATGGTGCTGATTGGCTAATCATTAGTCCCCCTGCGGCGCTCATTTTTTTCAACCGCCACAAACACTGAAAACTACACAGAGAGGTCATTACTGAATGTGAATACATTCATGAAAATCTTAAGGATTATACCTTTAAATGTAATAATCCCAGTCGTTTTCCATCAGTCCGTGTAAAGTGTGCGTCCTCTTGGTACAGGTACGTTATGGGGCGGGAACTCTCCATATGGCGTTTGATGCTTTGCTCAGCAATCACACCAAAACATTGACTTGAGCTGCACTCCTGCCAGTTTGCAGAAACGCTCAGTAGATGCTGATTTAAACAAAAAAAGAAAGAAACTATAGTCACTCCAAATAAAAGGCCTGGTGAATGTTGTTCTGTAGATACTGTTTGTCCCCATTAATGTATCATACAATCAACCGATGGGATGTTTTATTTTATTTTGTGTTACTAATGTTAACTTGTGATTCTCTAATTATTAAAGGACGTTTACTTAAAGATGAGTTGTCGACTTGTCAGCAGGTCTACAGAACAGGAATTGCATGCCGTAATGCGAACAATTTAGGGACGTCCTTTTTTTTTTAAATATAAATTGTTAAATACGGAGAGAAGACTGGCATATCCGTCCTAACGCTGCTCTGTGGAACAGTCAGAGGACCAGAATGAAGGGAGGCATAAGTCAGCCTACTTTAATCTTGTTTTAACCACTTTTAACTTGACTTTTTTATGGTTTAAAATGTCAAATTAAGTCTGAACTTCTGAGGTGAATTTATCTAAATGAGTGCTATTTTGGTTTCTCATTGAAATCTTAAACAAATTGGAGCTTTTATTCATATTTTTCAAGCATTAATGCCACTCAGCGCAGCCTGTATCCATTTCAGTCTTGTAAAGCAAAAATGGGAAATGTGTGTTTGTGTGCGTCTGTGTGTGTGTACGACCAGTGTTTTTAATACACATTTCACTCTGTTGTTTTGATGACTGGTATAGACTTTGATTTATTTTTTATGTTGCTTTTAATTCCAAAAAAAATCCTCATGATTCATTTTGGTGGTGGTTGAAACAGGTTGTAATTTTTTACCCGACCACTCTGAACGGCTTGTAGCATTCACACTTTACTCTGAGCCGCCTGCGCTCCTTTTATTGTTTGAACATTTCTTTTGAATAAAGGTTTAACTCTGAACAAAAGTCTCACTTTTGTTTCTTCCAATAGTTAACTGGTACAAATATGAACCTCCAGTATTTGTATTGAGTTGCACACAGCTGGAAAACATTTAAAACTGTAGACGGTGCCGAGACAGCTCCAGAAACATCCTGAAAAACAAACAAGTATCAAATATTTGCCAAAAAAAAATCACTGCAGGTTTGTACATACTGCAGTCGTGGTAGAAGAAGGATTCAGATCCTTTACTTAATTTAAAAGTCCTGCATTCAAATCCTACAAAGGCTCTGAACACCCACACAGGTGTTTTCAGTTAATCTGGCTGATTAGTGATTAGACTTCTGCTCAAGAGTGTGGGCGAGTATAAACTGATTGACATCTTCCTGAGCCTCCTGTTAGCTTTATTTATTTGTTTATTCATTCATTTATTTAAAAGAAAAAGAAAATGTCATGTCACAATTATCCTATAATTGCCATTCACAATATCCCCATAATCAACAAAATATGCTTAAAACTCTTAAAACGGCACTAGAACACACTGGAATCACTTTACCTATACATTTTGCATTTTGCAACTTTTTTCTCAAAACATTCCAACTTTTTTCTCATAAAATTAGGATTTTTTTTCTCTAAACATTACAACTTTTTCCTCCATAAAATTGTGACTTTTTCTTTTTACATTACGACTTTTTTTTAAGAAACATATTTTTATTGCATCACAGATAGGACACTGTAGTAGCAATTCGTGAGGATATTTACAATATTCACGATTATCCCAATAATGGAAATTCATCATGATCAACTTATGATTTTTTTTTTTTCTTTTGTGATCCACGATAAACTCTATTGTCCCATTCCGAGAACGGGGCAAATTACACCTTTATCATTCTTCTTGGTAGATGGAGATTTGTGATTTATGAATTCCCATCAAAGCTTCAGCCACCTTTAACCTGAGCAGAGGTCTAATACATGTGTGGGTACTCAGAGGTATTATCTGAAAAATATAAAATGTAAAAAGTACAATACTGCATGTAGCATAGTCTAATCATTGAAAGACAAATCATAGAAATATAAAATAAATGGAAATATATATTATAATAAGCTCCGGTCTGTGCCAGCAGATGTCACTCCTGCATTCATTTTCGGTTTATGTTCAAACTTAAGGCAAGTTTATTTGTGCAGCACCATTCAACAACAAGGCAATTCAAAATGCTTTACACATAGGACATAAAATACATAAAAAAAGAGAAAAATACACATTTAAATAGACAGTAAAATAAGCTAGAAGATAAAAAAGAATGAGACAGTTACAGTGCAGGGCCACCAGTCTATCACACTACTGCACTTTAGGGCATGGATGCATTACTGGATTACACAGGCCCAGGGGCCCAAAGTGTCAGGGGCCACCTGTAAAATGTCACTCAGCAAGACACTAAGAACCACGACGAGATGCAAAATGACCACAAAGAAATATAAAACGACTACAAAGAGACACAAAATAATACATGTATTTATACAGCACCTTTCAAGAACAGATGTCACAAAGCAATTACAGAGACACAAAAAGACTACAAAAACACCAAAACAACTACAAACAGACACAAAATGACCACAGAGAAACACAAACAAATACAAAGAGATGCAAAACAACTACAAAAAAGACAAAAACAACTACAAAAACAAACAAAATGACCACAGAAAAAAAGAGACTAACAACTATAAAGTCTGTGTGTTTTGATATGTACAGTAGGAGAGGTGGTGGGGCCTTTTGCATGTCTGTGCCCAGGGGCCCATTGTCTCATAAATATTGGGCCCATGCTTTACGCTGCAGGTGACAGGAAGTGTGCAGTGGCTCTTAATGTGTGCTGCAGCAAACATAAAGTTACAGTTCACATTTCCCTCCATTTGTTCTCCCGGGGCTTCCCATTATATGTGGGAGGTGCATCCACCCTGTGGTGTTTCTCCTCGTGGATTAAGAGCGGAGCCGGTCTCCAGAGTAGATCTCTAATCAGTCTTTGCAGCTTGAGTGGCTTCTGCACGTGCTCTGTTTAGCCGGGTGTAATCTCTCCGAGGGAGGAGGTGGAAGGTGTTGGGAGGGATTCCCCTGCTGTACCGGCCGCTGCAGGCCCTTCTGATGTTGCATTGTGTGTGTGTGTGTGTGTGTGTGTGTGTGTGCATGTGCACACATGCAAAACACAGAGCAGATGCTTTGATAAAAGTTGCCTGGCTTTGATTTATCGGGGCACACACACACATTCCTCTGCGCTGGATGGGCAGTCGGCTGTTTTAACGTTCTGCAATGTAAAGTGAACGCAGATGGCAGCGCTGCTGCTTTAGTGGTTTCTGTTCTGGTCCGTGCGGTTTGCTATTGTCCGTGTTTTCACTTTAACGGGAACGTTTTTGCAGGAATGGAGGGAGGATGGAATTCTGTGTAATAACACGATTGATTCCTCCTGGTGTTAGCCATGTTAGCAGCGGGGCTCTGTCGATGTCCTGACTGAAATATCTTAACAACTATTTGATGGATTGCCATAGAATTGTGCTCAGACGTTCCTGGTTTCCAAACGATGAATCCTACTGATTTTGGTGATATCCTGACTTTAACTCTAGCGCCACCATGAGGTTGACGCTGGTTGTTCAGAGTGAAATATAAGATATTCAAGGTCTCTATAGAGCAGTGGTTCCCAACCTTTTTCCTTAAGTCACCCCTTTTCTATCATTGAGTAAACTGGCGACCCCTGACTAAAGCTAGATATGTTCTTGCTTTTAACCACACACACGCAAACGCTGACTCGCATATCCTGCATCCATTCTGTCCGTTCATTGTTTACGTACTCGAAATTAACGCAATGCAATATCTATGTGAGCGGGTGGTTAAACGGCAAGTATATCTTTGGATTTAGTATCATATTTTACATATGCGTGTCAGCCACAGAGCAGCACCGACTGGAGAAGAGACCAGTACAAGTAAAGTTCAAGTACCTTTTACCAAAGTAGCTACAATACTGGAAAAATGTACTTGGTTTACTTGGTGTCTGTGGTGGAGAAATGACCGGAGAGTCTCTTTATCTTTGGCTTCGACCTGAGTCACTGTTTCCACCTCAGTGTGAACGGTCTGCTTTCCCACACTCCTCTGTTTCCATCCTCAAAATTCATCTGATTCTCATCATAAATCAATTTAATTTCCATTTTGGCAACTACATTTTTGGTCGATTCTCATAATGATAATGGGAACATACTCCAACAAATGATGAATTATATCAACTTGATTGGCAAAGGGCCTTTTTCTGTTTCACAGAATCGAGCTCCTCTTCAGTATGCAGGACGAGGCAGAGGCATTTTTGGATTTTTTTGGATTTAAATCCCCGGGCCAGTGGCCAGGAGGGTTTTTTGCTCAAACCACAAAAATCCATGAGAAAAACAAGGCAGTGTTATATGATCCTGCCTCGCTCGCTGAGCTACTGGACGCCAGAGAGGTGCGAGTGTGAGCGTTCAACAAGGCAGCACTTGTTCTCTGAGCTGCTGTGTCCCCTCAGTGTCCTCCGTGTGGTTACACCATTAAAACGTAGAAAGGAGATGAAGAGATTGGGATTCCTCTGTTTGGGCATGTAATGATGATTTATTCATCAATCTGAAATGCTGTGGAAGATAATCTCAGAGACAATGTTTTTTTTGTTCTTTCTTCTTTGCTTCTCGTGTAGAAAAACTCAACAACATTTAGCAGATCACTCCAGCTGCCGTCAAATCATGTGTCCACACTCTGGAGTTCAAAACCTTGAAAATCCATCAAATCCTCCGTACGCTCAGCAGATCTGGAAGTTGATTCGAAATATAAACTCAGCTGAGGAGAATCTTGTCCATCACATTGCTTTTATGTCATCTGTAAAACTAATTTAAACTTTCAGTTTCAACTATTTAGTTTGTTCAGAAAATTGTAGGCATACACCATGTTTTGACCTCAATTCTTCTGCTTACTTTGAAAAAAAAAAAAAAAAGGGTCTAAATGCTTACGGAAGAGGATTAGGGCCACTGTGAAAAAAAAAGTAAATTCTGACTTTAAAAAAAAAAAAATTCTGACTTTGAAGTCAGAATTCTGCAACAGAATTCTGACTTCAAAGTCAGAATTCTGACTTTTTTTTTCTGACCAAAAAAAAAAAAAAAAAAAACAGAATTCTGACTTTAAAGTCAGAATTCTGACTTTATAGTCAGAATTCTGACTTTAAAGAATTCTGAGATTAAAGTCAGAATTCTGACTTTAAAGAATTCTGAGATTAAAGTCAGAATTCTGACTTTAATCTCTTGGTTTTTCTGACCAAAAAAAACAAACAGAATTCTGACTTCAAAGTCACAATTTACTTCTTTTTTTTTCACAGTGGCCCTAATCCTCTTCCGTAGAAATTTACTGAAAGATTTCTCTTCAAAAAAACATTTTTCTTTTTTTGTTTTTTAGAAAAACTGAGCCTCCAAAAAAAAAAGTCACCTAGCAAGATCCTGGCAAAAAAAACAAACAAACACTGCTTGCCTCTCAGGGCTCTTTAAAAATGAGAATAATGATGCAAAGATTATAATTCCTTTTTATATCGCGAATCAGTCAAAATAATTGCAATTAGATATTTTTTGAAAATTGTTCAGTTAAGAAAAATGATTCAAATATAACTCAACAAAGCGGACTTGGTTACCTTTCTCAGGTGTCATGTGGTCTCAACCACACACTCGTGCTGTCCCTCGATGGCATGGTTGTGTGGGCGTTTGGAGATGGGGATTACGGCAAACTGGGAACAGGTTCCTCTACAGCGAAATATTACCCTCAGGTACGTTAACGGTGACAAAAGCTCAAATTCAGGAATCCTCAAAAGACACATTTATGTTATGTAGCTGGTTTTATGAGGTATTTATTCACTTATTTTAAGTTTAATTTAGTGCTTTTATATAGTATAGATAAAATATTATTTTTTTGTTCCTATTTTCAGAAAGTGGAGCAGCTTTGCAACAAGAGAATTAAGAAGGTCAGTTGTGGAACTCAGTTCTCTGTGGCGTTGACCTGTGATGGACATGTTTACACATTTGGACAAGGTATGTTTTATTGTGAAAATGTCTGCATTATTAGTTAAAATATTGTTGTTGTACCGTGTGTTGTTTTTGAAACACCTACAGTGTTTTTAACTTACGTCATAACTATGTGGCAAAAAGTGTAAATATTTGATTGGAAATTCTTAAATTGTTCCTCCATTAAACACACAATTGAATAGATTTAAAAAATAATTTATCCCTGTATCAATTCAACTTTTAAACAGCGGCAGATAAGGATGAGGTATTTTAGGTTATTTTAGGTATTTTAGGTAGAAAGGGATTTTCTCTGTTTTTATTTATTTATTTATTTATTGTTGTTTGGGTAAGGTATTTTTAGGAAGGATCATTTTCTCTTTTTTTATCTTGTGTGGCCTGAGTGGAGCATGTTTTTATTTTACTGATCTGTTTATGGGCTGACATGTATGTAGATTAATTGCATGTGAAATATGTGGCTGCAGCACGGGTGAAGCCGAGACAAATTTCCCACACTGTGGGAGTAAAAGTTAATAAAGTTAATCTTGAATATTGAATGAAGAATTAATCTAATATGTATATCTAAAAAATAGTTTGGACTTATTGTATTGCTGTCTGCCAACGTGTCTTTTTTTTTTTAATGCTATGACTCGTCACCTAAGCCTTTTCAAATCCGAACCATTGGGTTTTTAGGTAATTAAAAACGGGTTTGCAACATTTCTGAACTGTATGCTACATGTAGTTACAGTAGCTCGGGTTTTTTTTAAATTATTTTTTATAAAAAAAGTGTTGATGCTTGACACAGGAGGAATGTTCTCTTAAAAAAAATGCAAAATCAATTCACCAACACAAACAATATTGAAAGTTGCATTCAGAAAAACAAAATGCAGGTTTATGTTTTGAGCACACTTACATATTCCAATGTGTCTTCCTTGTGTTGATCCTTCAGAGCGTCTGATCGGCCTGCCGGACTCCATGCTGAAGAATAAATCCAGCCCTCAGGTGGTGCCGTCTCTGGAGGGGCTGTTCATCGAAGACGTCGCTGTGGGCTGCGAACATGTGCTCGCCCTGTCCTCCACTGGAGACGTCTATGCCTGGGGCTGCAACAGTGAGGGACAGGTAACCAGCATCCTCTATTATAAAACCATACACTTTGATCTGAAGTTTGCTTTCATTTCACATCAGAGGCACTCTAAAGACTTTCTGTGTGTGTTCCAGCTTGGCCTCGGACACTCCAACGCAGTGAAGGAGCCCACGCTCATAACAACCCTCCAGGGGAAAAACATCAGACAGATCTCCGCGGGCCGCTGCCACAGTTCTGCGTGGACCACCCCCTCTACCTCGATGAAAAACTCAGGTACACACTCAGTCCTACAGCACACGCAAATACTCTTTGTACCTTTTGATCCATGAAAGGGAATACACTTGGGACTCCACTTGTCGCCTTCATCTCCAGGTGGCTCTGGAAGTTTCCAGCTCGGCCTTCCCCAGTCAGTCCCTCCCCAGTACAACACTCTGAAAGACTGCAGCCCTGATGTCCTCAGCACGCGCCTCAGGGTGCTCTACCACTTCTCTGATCTCATGTACAAATCCTGGAGGCTGCTCAATCTGGACGCCAAGAATCCGGTAATCTTTGATCCCATTTTCTGCCCTTTTTTAATATATTAAAGGTCCTATTTTGTAGAAAGTGAGATTTCCATGTCTTTTTAAAAAATTATAAAGCAGGTCTAGGTGCTATATAAATACTGTGAAAGTATCAGAACATCAATCCACAGTGCTGTAACAGTCATACTCCGGCTGCAATGACACCGAGAGCACATTTTCGTACTGTGTGCTTATATCTTACAAGAGTTACAACTCCAACAACTCTGTGCTGCATGGCTTGTGTGATTGTGGGTCATATCACTATTTTACTAATTGCATCTATTAACATTTTTATTAAGATCACCATAATAATTGTTGTATTTTATGGGGCAGTTCATGTTTAGCTGTGTCTTTGTTACTTGGTGTTGCTTGCGTGCATGCTTATATACTGAATGTGTGTTTTTGTTGCTTCGTGTTGCTTGCATGGCTACATCTACTACTACTACTACTACTACTACTACTACTACTACATGTATTCATGTCTTGCTGTTTCGTGTTGCTCTGGTCTCAAATCATCTTGCCAAAGGACTACAGTTGAAAATTAGCCAGCTGGCTAACACTGGCACATTTACAGTAATGTTGATTAATGTGCATTGT
>JAOVVB010228713.1:0-10436 GCA_028570985.1 Heterobranchus longifilis
CTCCCGAATATATTGATTGAACTCTGAATATATTGATTGAACTCTGAATATATTGATTGAACTCTGAATATATTGATGGGGTGGGGGGTGTGGAAGGACTGTCATGGATGACTTTCACTCCATATATATATATATATATAATAATTTCCTAAATGGCATGCCATAATATATATATATATATATATATATATATATAGGGCAAAAGGGCAGGTGCTTGAGCACTATGGGGTCTATGTGTGTCCCTGCTCCTGGATAAACCAGTTTACCATCATCATGCATGTAAGACAATATTATACTGTCAATGTAATTGAACTGAAGATCAGTGATGGGTTATTTTTTGTTTACCTGATTTTTATTTGAGCGTGAGCCCTTAGCGTGCTCTGCTGTAATGAGCTTTCTATTGGAGCCCGGCTAAAAGATGTTTGCGGACAGCAGATGGTGCAGCTTTAAAGAGTTAACAGCGCCAAAACATGGAATGGTATGATACTGTCAAGTTTGGATCTACAGTCGACAGGAATTGCTGAATTAGGTTCGTAATTGTAGTTAAATGTCTAACTAAGCTCCAAGCCTGAAGTAAAATCTCATGAACCTCAGACGAATGAATGAAGAACATTACATTTCTATTTGCAGAACGTCTCCTGTGATCAGGAGCAATGTTCCAGATTTTTGGCACAGTTTAGCGGATCCAATTTAGAGTGTCCCCTCATTTCTTAAAAGGCTCAGATCAGAATGACAGTAATAGTTTCATGTGAGAAAAATCCTGCGTCAGTAATATCTTGAGGCCATGAGTCGACTCACTTTTTGCAACTGACAATGACATCACTGTGATACATGAAATTATATTCGATTTCCCAGAACAATATCTTTATAGTATTTCTGCCCTTGATGCTTGAAGACTGATGCATGTAATAAAACAAAGTTATATTCAATTTCAACACTCAAATTCAAATAATTTAACTATTTTTTTTGTATTACACATTTGCTTTTTAGCTAAAAACCCTAGATTTCTCTCCAAATCATGTATTTCTAGATTATCTTGTTGCTATAAGCTGAAATAATAATATAACTTAATGAAAAAGAAGAAACAGTAACTTCTAAGCTTCTGAGACTGTTTCCAGTCTTATCTCTGCAGGAGGAGATTGCATGATTGGCTATATACACACAGATGAGCCATTTTTATTGATTCTGTATGTTCTGCCCTTTGTGTATCTGTGTGGCATACCAGTCATATTGTATCCTGATCAACAATAGCAGGAAGTTTAGGCAGAAACAGCACTATCAAATACAGCTGACGATGCATCTGTTACAGAAACCAGTACATGGGATGTGCTGCGTCTAGGCTTTATACTTTCCCACCGTGATCACCTGTCATGTATGCAGTTTATACATCTAAAAACCACCAAGAACTGCAAACACTTCACACACATGTTTTACTTGCTGTGTGTGCTTCTTTGAAATAATTGAGGTTAGACTATGAGCCTACAGAGAAAATGTGCAATGCTGCAGTTTGTTTAAATGCCAGGCATAGCACCAGCCTTTACCTTTCTCTACAGAGAGCAAGCATTCAGCTGCACTCCCGCTTGACTTTGAAAATTTCTTTTTTATCGCTTGCCAGTTTGTTTTGTATTTCACAGCCGCGGTCCATTGACATAGAAGCGAAAGACGCTTGCTCTCTTCTGATCGTTTGTTTGTAGCTGCTTGCTCAAGATTCGTACACATCATGAACTTTTGCCATATATTGACAGTGAGCCCTGGATCTGTATTGGCTTGTTGTCAGAGGGTTTTGATGCAGGCCAACACGCTGACAGCGGACATGACAAGACAATGTTTCTCGCTGTACTTTGTCAGTTGGATATGACTGAAAATTGTTTGTATAGAAACCAGAAGTACTTTTGTTTTCATCCACCACAAAGCATCCAAAGCACGGAAGATCTGGTGAGATGAAAAAAAAAAAAAAAAGATAAGTTATACCTAAAAGCTTTAAGACTTTTCAAGGACTAGTGGTCAGTCCCTCGAGCCGCAGGGTTACAGGAAGGACAGAGAGAACAAGCGCTCTGTGGTTTGGCTTTTTTTGGCTTTTTATGTCATGCACATAACTGCCCTTTTCCTGGAGAAAAGCCTGAGAGATTTCTCAACTGGGGCAACGAGATTTTGTGACTGTTGTCTTTCTTTTGTGTCGCTTTCTCTTATTATTTGCTCACCTTTCCTTTATCATCTTCCTCTCCCACCTTCCTTTTTCATTTTATTGCTTTCTTTTCTGTTCTTCTTTCCTCTCTAAAAAAAAAACCCTCCCTGACCTTACAGTGCTAGTTATAACATTAAAGCAGTGGTGAGCACTCAGAGTACGGCTGTCTCTATAAGTTACCTTCTCTTAGGGCCACTTCTCCACCGCGCCATCTCTTTAATGGGGCCCCCGGGAGCCTGAGCCACTCTCTAAACAGGAAAGGATTTACACAACTGAGCAGTGATTGTGAACGCAGCAGGGCAATAACATGGCAGCCTGCTGACAGTGAACATCTTTTTATGTTACTGTTACTGAACATAAAAAGCATGTTGTTGTCTCTTGGGTTGTTATTGCATTGTACATTAAGAAGCTCTTTGGTTTTGATTTTTGTTGATTTTTCTGAAGGAGACGTGGATGTATTAAGTCCGACAACCACGCACTAGTCTGAAACTATCTTGTGGTAATGTTTACTTGTTGATAAACACAAATACTCACTTTCTTGCAAAGAATTCGATGAAAGGATAGATATCACTCTCATGTGCGCTGGATGTATGGAGCTGTAGAGCCAGATAGCAGCCCAGTCGGAGAATAAAATGTTGGCATATGTTTCTGCAAACCACAGATATGTTAAAATTGTATGTTTCATATGCATATCATCAACATTACTAAAGTAACTGAAGTAATTCAGGAGGTAGAGGAGACAATGGATGGTGTGAAAACTGGACGAGACCAACAAAGTTGATTTTTGTTATTTACTTTGATTACATAACTTATATAATTTACGTAACACCCTTATTTTAAGCCAAACCATGATGTTTTTCCGAAACTTACCCACCTATAGTTTTGTTGCTTAAACTTACGTTTTGTTTGATTTCACAAACCTGCGACCGTAGTTTGTAAAAGTGACGTCAAGGGGCCCTGAAAGTGTAGTGGCATGTTATTTATACACTTTCCCATGAGATCACGTTGACACCTGCTACATATGAAATGTACAACTGTAACATATCTGTGTTGAAGAAACGTATGCTATTTATTCTGGTAAACGGACTGAGATTTAGCCATGTCTCCACAGCGCTGTGTCCGTGCTGGAGGTCTATGCTTTGTGCACAACGTTGATTGTCAGAGCTGGAGTCAGTCACCCAATTTGTCTGCAAGTATTGCACAGCCTAAAGGAAATGTTTTATTAAAATGTTTATGCGAGCTCTCCCCAAGAAGAGTCAAAACACTTGGAAGTTAAAATAAAATGATAAAGCAATTACAGTGTGAAAGCCCAGGCACATAGATTCTCACAGCATTATTTCACACACAGAGTTATGTTGAGGCTAAATCTGGGGACGAGTAATAACCTGAGCAATTTAAATAAGTGCCACCACGCTCTGCAGTAAGAATAAATCACCAGCATGCAGCCGAATGTAAAGTAATGGCTGTCCAGCCAAATAAAGATCCAATCTCATACAGGTTTTGGAAATTAGAGGAGTGAGTCTAATCTATAAGCAGTGGTATGAGTCATCCTCACAGAATAAACAGTGAGCAGGGTTTAATTTACTAGAATTTACTGATAAATACAAACTGTCCTGCAAAAGCTGGAAATACACTTGCTGTTTGACCATCTGTTTGAGTAGACGTCAAGTCACGTTAATTTCGGAGTACGCACGCAATGAACAGACAAAACGGACGCAAGACAGTGTCATGCATGTATTTAAAAGTATATCCTAAAATTAAAAAAAAAACAGCAACACCCCAATAAAGAGAATTGGCCTGCATATTCTGCTAATTTGTTCATTAATTTCAACTCTACCAATGAAACCTTCTTTACCCTACAGTGCTCATCACTAGCTTATTTAAATTCATGGCACCACTATATTACATCACCAAGTAGTTGGTACCTTCTGTTCATTATTTTCAAGTCAAAAAATGTACACAACATATCATAACTCGGCGTTGTAATATAACTGATTAATTACTCCCATTAGATTGTGAGGGAAGGCATGTTGAGTGTAAATCTTAGAAATAGAGCTGCTGACTGACAGGAGCATCCACTACAGTCTTTCACTTCTGTGCCTGCTCTCCAGAGTATGGAAAGTCCACATTACCATATCATCAGATTATAGTAAGCCATTTACAGGCTTCTCTGCTCGCAGCCTTGGAGGCAGCAACTTTAAGAACAGTGAAAATCAGCATAAAGATCATGCAGCGAGGCACTGAGATATGCAAACTATCAACACCGCAATTGAGCCCCTGAAGAAACGGGCATTGATAAAGACCACCATAAAACCAGACTAAATCACCTGCAGCTCAGAGCTGAATGTGAATACAAATCTAAACGGAAACACAGTTGAGCACCAGTGTTACCGGACGCTACCCGCTCAGGACCATTCGCTTAGTTGTTGCAATTTCCATCCTCTAGTTTAAAATGACAACATAACTTATTGATGTGGTGTTTCCCAAGCTGATATGGAACCCCTCTCAATAATTAATCTGACGCAAGGCTAGAGAGCGGCGTGCTGCTGCTCCACTAAGGACCACAGTGATCATTTGGCCCCAGTCTGGGTTATTTCCATCTCTCCGTTTATCACTTTTATTATCGCCGTGATGAAACGCTGCGCGTGCTTCCATAAAGCACTTACGGGCCTCTGCTTGTTTAATACATTCCTCTCCCACTGACAGGCCTGCACTAATCTCATTTACCCATGAGTCACTGTGGCTAATATCATGGCTGCCCGCTTCTCACACCCCCATACTATTACTTCTTTTATCACCGACATATCACATTTCTCTTAAGAAACATATAACATACATGCACATGCACATGCACGCACATTTCTACTGGTTACTGGTCTTGCGTAGCCAGACCTATCTCCAGAGCGCTGTGTCCACGCTTGGGGGGGCGGGGAGGTCTGGATTCAATAGCTTTCACTCTGGTATAGTGGAAAAAAACTCCCTGGCCTGTTTGCATTTCTTTAAACCAATCACAATCGTCTTGGGTCTCGCTACTCCCCGACTGCGACTTCCTGTCCACCGGGGAAGTAAGGCTTCATACCGACACTGTTTACACAGTAAGCCAGACTACTTACTGATACCGCTATGAGTATTACTACAACTTCTCCCGTTACTACAACTACTGCTGCCAACAACTATTTCAGTGTCTTCCAGCTTTCTCCAATCTTTAAATGTTTACGTTACCTGCCTGTCACAGGATTAATTCCTTTATTGGCTTTTAAATCACTAAAAGGCTTATCTGTCTGACATGGTTGAGACATTAGGTCCCTCAGATCCTCTAACTCCAACCTCCTGATTGTTCCTGAGGTTAGAACTAAAAGGCACGGAGAGGCATCCTTCTTTTTTTTTTTTATTACACCCCACAGCTTCTAAATCTGTTGACACTTTTAAACTAAATCTTCTTACCATTGCTTTCCCCTGAAGTGTTTTAGCTGTTATTGTGTCTTCTTCTGCTGTTTTAATTTAATCGGTGTAGATGAACAGTGTTCGACTTCCCTCTGCGGTTGCAGCGCACAGAATTCCCCGCTGTGTGCTCGCTCATCTCAAATCCGTCGGATGACACGTTTTGTTCCGTGCACCGTGACCACGGAGAGAAGCCAAACATCGTTCATCTAGAGATGACAAATAAATAAAATCGGCAAAGTATCTCTTTAAGGGTGAGCTCAAGACGCAAAGGAAGGTCATTTTGGGTGCTTGCGTCTACAATTTTATTATTTCAGTCACGACCTGAAGCTCGTGACGGTGTGTGACAGTTGGAACGTCTGCTCATTTCTCTTGATTTGTCTCGCACTTCATCTTACCCTCGCTGATGAACAGGACCCTGAGATACAATTTGCAATTATCTTTGAGGTGCTCACCCTCATTCTGTTGGAGTGGCTGAAAACCTGGTGCAGCAATCCTGAGGTCAATAACCCGGACACTCAGGAGCATCTTGAGATTCTGTCCCTCAAAATCCCAAACAAATTTGGTGACAAGACAACCCCCACTGAGAATGCATTTCACTTACTTCCAAAAATGTGGACTTTGTCTCTTGTTACAAGCCCCCGATGGCTCCTAGCAGAGGCCCCGCAAACCTTTATTCCCACTCCTCAAGGGATACTGTCACAAGCCTTTACCAAGTCCACAAAGCATGCAGACAGGATGAGTAAACTCTTATTACTCCTCCAGTGTCCTTGCAAGAGTGAAGAGCTGAGTAAAGGATGGAATCAGCTTATTATGACCCATATTTATGTTAGTTGTTAGGCGGCGTCCTCTAGTGGCCGTAGTAACTATGACGGGAGCAAAGGAGGAAGTCAGGTGATGTAGTATAAAAGGTGGCAAAGTAGACGAGGAGTTTGGACGGAGGACTTACCCCCAGGAGTCTGCTGTTCGTGTCCCCTGTAAAACCAAGTCAATGTGGACTCATTGTAACTATGTTAGTATGTAACCACGTTATGGACGTAGCTAACTACGTCATGCATGGCTGGATTATGACCCGGGCCAATGGGGCCTCAGACTCCCAGGGGGCCTCCAAGCTTCAGACCGCACACGGTGTGTGGCCCAACATTTCCTTAGGAAGTTTAACACCAGGGCCCTCTGTGTGCACAGTGCATGCTGACCCCTAGGCCCCTGGGTGATTATAGCGTGAGCTAACCATAGGGCCTCCCAGACCCCTCAGTGCTTATAATGTGAGGGCCGTCAGACCCCTTGGTGTTTAAAACGTGATCTGACCACTAGGGCCCCGAGGCTCCTACAGTGTAAGGGTTTCTGGGCCAGTGTGAGTTGACACCACTTGGGCCCCAAAGGGCCCCAAAGAGCCCTGCGGTGCATACATGGTGCGTAACACCCCTGAATTGACCTGGGTGGGCCCTCCAGGAGACATGTGCCCCAGGGCCTCATGGGACCATGATCCGGCCCTGACGTCATGGACTTACATCTGTCACAAACGTTTGTTTTAGTTCCATTTCACAACATTAACCACGTCTTTAAAACTGCCACCGTTACGTTTAGGTATGAGGATGAAAAAGGTTCCTATGGGTTGTATTTCCTGCCACCACCAGGGCTAATAATTTAGTAAACGCTAATTATTGTTACCAACAAATTAAAATCGATAATATCCATTAGGTGTTTAGATTATTTTGTCTTGTATCCAGAGGTGCAAGGTGGTTTGAAAAAGCTAAACAGCCCACTTAGACTGAACAGACATTTATTTGGACCTCGGCCTGTCATCTGTAAACACGTCTCAGCCAGACAAGATCTCATACACACCTGGACAAGCACACATGCACCACACAGAGAGCGCAGGGCCTCCAGGGCAGCCATTTGTCCTGAGCAGTGAAATCAAATGCCAGACCGTAATAACTTCCCCAGGAACTAGATGAAAGCTGACAAGACAATCATGGCCCCAGCTCCTTTATTTTTGTCAAAGGTCCCAGCATACACTGAGCCATAACATCCCTTATGCATTTGTTTTACAGCGACATCACGTTTCACAATGTGCAATTGATACATTGTACTGCTGTTTGTTCACTATGATATTTAGGTAGTAGGACTGGGTATGGCAGAAATGTTTATCATGATTATATGAGTTAATATATATCACAATTTTATGGGTCAAAGAAGACATTTGGCTCCTGAGTGATAACAGATGAACCTCAGTATTTTTTTTTTTTTCCGTTAAAATGTTTTACCACAGTATTAGGAAAGTGTGAACCTGTGCAGCTGAGGAAGCAGTTGATGAATGGGGTTTAATTACTCGGGGAAGTCAGTTTGGGTGACTGAGTGGAAACACCATTTATCAAAACTATGCCGTAAATATGTTGTGTTTCACAGATATAACCCTAATTAATCTTACATGAGGGGTATCAACTGGCCTGCAATTGGGAAAAATATATATATTTCAGACATGCGGTTGAATGAGGACATCATGGAAACTCTACAGTCATTCAGTGACTTCGGCAGATTAAGAGAGATCGACATCTTTGACTTATAGAGAAGCATGAACACAGTTGGGCTACATTACATTGCAGGAAATAAACAGATATTCATGTCTATTCAGCTACTTATTTTTCTACTGAAATCTGTCAGCGACTGTCAGTACAGATTCCAAATGAACCCATGAAAACACGCTGACATTAAGCTCATTAATAGTTCCAATTCTCTGCAACGCGATGTGATGAGATGACAATGTTTAAGCACGCTTTGTTTACTCTGAAATGTGGTGTAGCATCACTGATTAAAACTCATCTCAATACATGTTTTTAAAGCCCAATTACTACAGCCTCATTGTGCTCTGCTGTCATGAAAACCTTGAGCCTTTTTTTTAATTTTATTTTTTAAAGATTTTCCTGCCTCTTTTAAAAGTTTATAACAAAAATGTAACACTTGGAGAGTTAATTTGCAAAACATAAAAAAAAAATAAAAAATGAATAAACCAACATCAGTTTGATTGATATTCCCTGGATTGGACATGAAAAAAAAGATGATTTAGGAAAATAAATAAAAACGTAGATATCGCTTCACCTGAAATGTCGAGATTAATGCAAGAGTGATGGATTGGATATTTACACTATGCACTATGTTTTTTATTTTATCGTCATCGCATTATCAATTTGCGCAAGAAACACATCGCGAAAAACTGCAACACATCGCAAAAAACAATTTTCTTTCTTTTTTTTATTCAACAGTTTGTTATATTTTAGCAGTATACCGAAAGCAGCAAAAAGGCAGAACTGAGTGTACTTTATTATCTGTTTATTTATCGCAAGGAATATCGTTATTCAACACCGTTATCAAATATCGCATATTTTCCTCATATTGTGCAGCCCTACTGCAAAGCCTATCGTATAAAGTCTAACTGTACAGCAATTTATCCCAGTGGCAGGTTATTTTATGTGCCGATTCCCTGATGTTTTGGCAATAAAGGGGTTTTAATCCGAGGATAGCGTGGATCCAATTATTTCCCCCGCATCAATAAAAACCAAAAAACTGCGAGGGAAGCAATTTCCACACTGAAATGGCATGACCACAAACCATATAAAAATATCTGCATTTTATCTACTCAAAAACAATAAAACAGTGTTTTAACTAGCGGCATATACAGTTTCCTGTCTGCAGCCACCAGCGTATTGCAGCTTGGCTCCGGGTTTAAATCTCATAAGGATGTTGAAGAACACTTAACTTGAGATCAATAATGTTTCTGCCTCAGAGCCTGCCTTTGTGTCCCAGTGGAGCTCCGGTCAGCTCACTGGAGTTCAGTGTGTCTCATCAGTATGCAACACAACACCACCTATACATTAGAAGTGTTTGGTCAGCTGCCTATGGGCGAGAGAGACTCTGCTGCTTTATTCTGTCGCTGTTTAGTCGAGCCAGACAATGAGTGAGCACGGAGTGTGCTTCGATCTCGTCGTTACAAACTGCATCAGAGTGCAGCAGAGGCAGGTAAATGACCGAACAATAGGATTACCTGCACTCATTGTGTAACGCACAATAGAAGACTCCAGATTAGAAACTCTCTATTAAGTCGTATTTGAAATCTGATGTAACAGCTGATAAATCTATTGTAGAAAGTGTGTGTGCTACACTGTTTTTTTGTGAGTGAGGACTTTTTTTTTTTTTTCAGAATTCTTCATTAATTTCCTGAAGTGTTGGACTGAGATGAATCGCCCCGCCACTCTGTTGTTGTTTCATAACTAACTTGGACGTATGCACGCACGCAGAGAAGGAAACAGACAGTAACATGATTAATTAGGATGTTTTTTTGTTTTTTTTTGGGCAACGCTGTAGTTTACACTACAGTGCACACAGCAGATGGAGGGAGTGGGAGGTACAGGCTCTGAAAATGTTGTGGAGCTAGAGGTTTCACAGGTGTACCAAAGGCATTTATAACAGAGCAAGAGGCTTCTTGTGTGTGTGTGTGTGAGATTGCTGCACCACTGATGTGTGTGTTTCTATTTTTTGCCACTGGGCCAGTCAGCAGGCCTGTCCTGGTGAGTCAGGGTGTATGTGGTGACAGTGACATACAGACACACTGACAGAGGAGATGGAGGGTCAGACGGTGCATCCTGGGAAAAGTCTGGCAAGTGCATAGCTTTACACAAGTGGACCTGATATGTTTAGGGTTGTGCTTTGGTGTGGGTCAGGCATGTCCAAATATTCAAGTACTTCCGGTTACACAGAAGTGATTTAATGTGTCAAATATACTGATTTTTAACCCAAACCGCAACCTTTTTTC
>JAOVVB010228724.1:0-10435 GCA_028570985.1 Heterobranchus longifilis
TAGAAAGTTTAGACTTGAGAAGTTAATCATACATGAAAGAGAGAAGGCACTGGAGTTCCTGCTGTGATGAAACTGGAAGAAGCCAGAAAACAAGTTGTTCATCAGAAAAATGAATAACTGGGCTGCAGCTACGCCTGCTCTATCAAATATATATATATCTATCTATATATATATATATATATATATATATACTGTATGTATATATATATATATATATATATATATATATAGGGTTTTGTTTAGTGGTCGACCGATATGTGTTTTTCAATGGCCGATGCTGATACCGATATTTAGATAGCAGGGTGACCGATGGACGATTTATAGTGCTGATTTTGATAAAATAGCCGACAACAATTTAAAACTGCAGAACTTAAATGAACATTTATTTAACACTTATTCAGCAGATAGCAGCATCTCTTTGTTTTTGGTCCTTTCGTAGATCTGCACTGGGGCTGAACAATTTTGAAAAAAATATTTAATTGTGATTTATTTTGACTGATATCACAATTGTGATATGATTTGCGATATTAGAGGGAATGATCATTTTTTATGTAATTATTCTTATTTTTAGTGGAAAAACATTAAAATGATCATGGTGTGATTTATGTGAGGATCTGTACCAAACAAAGATTTTTTTCTTAAATCTGTAGAATATGATGTGAAGGCCGGGACATCAGTATTTAATTTGAAATGGTATTTTGACGCACATTTCACCTGAAACAAATATTGCACCTCTATTTGAAATGTAATTAATTGTTCATTCCTAATCTGCACACTCTGCACTTTAATCTGCCTTGTGATAATTGGCTGATGCCGATTATCTCAAAATGTCAATAATTGGCCGACGGATTAATCGGTCTCTGGAGTTTTGGTGATAGAAATGCACTCAGTGTGAATGGAGCAGCAGTCCAGCAGAACTGGAAAAGTTTGGAAACCACTGGAATAGAGATGTAACGATATGAAAATTTCATATCACGATTATAGTGACGAAAATGAGTTATCAGTATTATCACGGTAAAATGTGCTGAAAATGTTCAAAAACGTCACACTGAAATCATTTCACCAAGTTTTATATTAAGAAAAAACACAAATAGAATTAGAAGCACTGTGCACTTTTTGTTTGCATAAACATTAAAATAATAACATGTAAAAAGTTAACATGAAAACCATATTATCAAATGTACGTTAACATTGGTATTTGAGTACGTTTGATTATATGCAATGCACAGTTTACGTAAATACAGACGAGTCTTAAGAAGACAGTGACAGTAACTGCAATGAGAATTGAGTGAGGTATCAAAAGTGCGGTAATCAAACATGGTTTTAATAACTAGAATCTAAAAATGAAAACTAGAAAAAAGCCGTAATGTTTCGAGAAAAGAAAACAGTATTTTATGAGAAAAAAAAGTTGTAATATTTACAGAAAAAGTAAACAAAGCAAAATGTAAGGTAAAGTGATTCTAGTGTGTTTTAGTGTCGTTTTAACAGGTTTAAGCGCATTTCATTAATTATCGTGATTGTGAATCGCAATTATTTTGGCGAGGATAATCATGACATGACATTTTCATATCGTCCCAAGTGTAATTATAACAGAAATGAACCTTGATCCGTGTCCCAAACTACAGTATGCAGTGTTGGGTCCTTGAATTCGAGGGACTTGAGCCTGAAAAGTCTTTTTGAATTTGATGTTTTAAGAATGCGTGGGAGCCAGCGGACGAAATGAAGGTTAATGTACGACGTGCGGTCAGCTCGGATCAAACCAGATCAGAGAGCTCCTGTCTGTTCATTAAACGTCCTCCCACCGTGAACCACGCTGTCAGTTTAACTCGGGTCAAAGGCACCTGCTGATCTGTGCTGTTTGTCTTTGTTACATAATATACAGCAGTGCTGCACCACATCAGGAAAATCTGTTATAACGTTGTTGAATATTGTGATATTACTTGCGATAAATAAAAACAGTTCTGCCTTTCTGCTGCTTTCAGTATTCTGCTAAAATAAAAGGGGTGTAAATCCTAAAGTTTATCACATGATAAATCAATTCTTTGGACAACGATATGATATTTGCTGAAATCACAAAGTCCGTCACGATACGATTTGATTAAATTCAGGAGCCTGCGATCGATATCATTACCATTTAACACAATCAGTTACATGTATATCTACTCACAAAAAGCAACTAAAATATGATTTGACAATTTTATTGCTGAGCTCTTCCAGACATTTAAATCTTATTAATAAAAAGAATAAATGTAAAGTGGGAATTTCAAAATAAAGGCGCCTCTTAAAGATGATGATATGTATCGATATTTTCACTTTGCATCAATGATATTGGATCGTTGAATCGATGTATCGTTACACTCCTATAAACTACAACAAGTTTTTCTGACATTTTATTGAACAAATTGAACATTCAACTGAACACAAACGGCACCATTTAAAAAAAGAATGATAGCTACATTTTAAAAAGCAGTTTTCTACTGATACTGTCTTTCAACTACCTCAGTATATGTTGCGATGTGTTTATTGCTCAAGTTGATATTGCAATGACTATAAAAAAGCTATATATTGTGCAGCCCTATAATACAGAATGTATGGGATTAGTATAGTTTTAACAGGTGGTGTGTGTGTGTGTGTGTGTGTGTGTGTGTGTGTCTGTCTGTGTGTCTGTGTGTCTGTGTGTGTGTGTGTGTGTGTGTGTGTGTGTGTGTGTGTAGGTTCAAAACGTTCCCTTGTGCAGCCGTGGAGGTGAAGAACGAGCCGATCCTGGGCTTCACTGACGGGAGTGCAGAAAGAAAAGAGCTGCTGAAGGTGTGAAACTGCGTGTGTTTACCCAACAACCACAAATATGGACTTTAATACTCCCTGGATACCTGTTGCACAAAATGCCTTAAGTTAAAATTCTCCTTAAAGTCTGAGTTAAGGTTTCCTTAAAATAAAATTACTTACAAAACACCATTAAGTCTTCTCCTTAAGAGTTCCTTAAAATGGGTTTTCTCCTTATCTTGGTCTTGTCCTTAAGGAATCCCTTAAAGTTAGTGAAACCGTTGCACAAAAGACCTTAGCAACCAAAGTAAGAAAAAAAAAGATGCCTGACGATCTTAACCGCAACATGTCCGAGTTTATTTTGATAAATGGAGAAGAGTGTTCTGTGAGCGGGAGGACCCTGATGGATACGCTTACATTTGTTTATGATCTATTAAAAATAAATAATATACATCTTTATTTTGCATTTGTTCTCATCTGCGTTTTTGTACAGACTCAGGCTGCGTCCGAAATTCCGATGCCGATTATCTCAAAATGTCATTAATCAGACTGATTAATCAGTCGATTCCTACTTTTAAGGCATCTGGTGCAACACTCTTAAGTCAGTCCCTCAGCTAAGGAGAAACTAAACCTTAAGTGTCTTCCCTTCTTTTGCTTAACCTGTTTTGTCCTAACCTATTGTTTTCCTTTAAAAAAAAAAAAAGATTGTTTATCTTTTCAGTTTCTTTTTTATGTGGTATGTGCTTTATGGTTTCAAAGTGCTTTATGCTCTTGTATGTGCTTTATGATTTGAATAATTAGAGAAAATTAGTACTAATGCTAAGGTAGAGACCCAGAATAAGCCCGGTTAGGGTTTCATGTCTCTACCTGCACTTTTTTTTTTATTCTCTTTTATGTACTTTCAAATAAATCTCCATTTGTAAAATGTGCAAAAAAAATAAAAAAATAAATGTTGATATTAAATGTTCATCTGCAGCGGTGGTCCCAGTAATATTTGTTTGTTGTGTACTGAAGTAACATATCGTTGCTGTCCAATGAAACCATGTATTCACAAATGTATTGATTTTGATTGTTCCTTTTTGGTTTGTGAAAATAGCAAAAGCAAAATAAACTATTTTAAAACCCATTGCAATATCATAAAAATACATTGTCATAAAGCTGAAAAGCCTATTAATTTATTATGTTAGTATGAGTTTTGATGTATGTTTGGCATCAATTTCATTGATTATTGTATTGTAATTAATGTTACTTTGTTGCACCCCATGACAAATTTGAACATGTGCACAGCTTCAAATGTGAGTCTTAATGAGCTGCAGCATTTATTCATGGACAAAAACTGAAACCTACACTCTACATTTACTACCACTCGACAACTTTACTTGACCATACTCTCGTTACGCACACACTAACGTTACACACTGAACTACGTTACTCTTATAGAGCTCTCCTTACATTTCTCAAATTAGGCTTTCTGGGTCGCGCTTTACGGATAGAGTTGTGTTGCACAGCAACAACAACCACATATGTGTTGAAGACGTGGATCAGATGAGCGATCGCGGAGGCAAAGACATCACCAGCAGAAACACTGTCACGCCAATTCATTTTGAAAGAGCAACGGCCAATAGGGAAGCAGACTTTCGCATCACTGCTTTGCTGCGGTCCAGCCAAAAGGAACGTCCATAACAATTTAACATTTTATATTGATGCCTATAGAGTGTGTCCATGTTTCTTACCAGGCGATTGATGCGTACAAACTCCTCTGGGCTCTTGGCCCACGGCGGCAGCTCCACATTAGAGACTGCAGTGTTGTCCTCCATCACTCCCAGATTGTAACTGTTGGAGTTGACAAACATCTCGGGGAGGTAGTAGAACTCTGGGATCAGCTCCTGCATGGATACAGAACAGAGACACGTTTAAAATAATGCTGACTGAAGGATGTTGCACCAACCAGCCAGAGTAAAGGGGTCAGATTTGGGAAGGTGTGATCTGAATATGTCTAAGAGTATTAAGGAGAGCTGGAGAAGAACAAGACAAAAAAAAAGTGTAAGTAAAAGAAAAACAGAAGGGCAATCCCTGTATAAATCCAGTTCAGAAATTATTCAGAGATTGCTTTGTGTGTGTCTGTTACAACAGTTACACAGCAGTTTTCCAACTATTCCAATTATTCATGGTAATTACATTTCTGAGTGCTTGTCTGCTGCCCGCATTTGTGCTTTGGCCACTATAGAAGATGTCAAAAACCTCTGAGCGTGCACTCGGTTGCGGTTTTTCACTACTCAGTACTCGTTTGCTTTGTATCTAAGCAGCACAAAAAGTTTTTCGTTTTTTTCAGAAAAAAGTGTTTTTTTTCTGCTCCCCCCTCCTTCCACAACAACAGAAAAAGATGCAGTCAGCCAAATTCTTTCCTAACTATGATGATTTTATTTGGCTGTCCCAAACAACACAAAGCATTTTCAAACTGGCGGATAGTGAAGAGAAATTTAGTTATGACATGAGATGTAACCCCATATGTTTAGCCATTCGTCATTCTTAACAAAGCAGAACTTGCCACAGTGTGTGTAAACATTAAGATTGAGTTTGAGCTTAAAAACATGTAGATAAATCCATACTGCCCCCCAGGCCTAAACTGCAATGTTATTGTTGTGGGTACGTCTCACTGATTATGAAACACAAGGATGGACCAGGACGTCTTAATTGTAGGCTGCTTAATGTAAATAGTAAAAAAGAGCAGAGTGTGAAATGTATATTGTGTTTTCCTATTGTCTTAATATGTACTTTGTAACACAAAGCATGGCTTCATTCGTCACTGAATTGGGAACATAGCATAGACAAAGTACAAAAGTAGTAATTTTCAGTCGAATCAAACTCTAATATCTCGCTGTAATTTCATGGTATGATTAGTTGATTGTTTTGGGGATTTGACGGTAGCCCTGCTGTCTGTGAAAAAAGCTTGTGTGACTCCAAGTGCTGACTGGTGCTCTCGAGAAGGAGAGAAAGATACAAACATGTTGACACTCTGACATCAGAGATGAACAGACCACCGCCAACACCAAGCTGACATGCTCTAATCTGTCAGGCGAGCAGCAATGATGACAGCATGGCAGCATGCAAATACTGCATGATAAAAACTTAAAGGGATAGTTGGGATCTTTTTTTGAAGTTGGGTTGTATGTTTTGCTGTGTGGCCCCCGTCCACAGCAGTACATTGCTTAGCTTCCGTGCCTGGCGTCAGTATACTGTAGGTCATACACTGACTATGGATATGTACCTCATACAAACCCCACTTCAAAGATCTGAACTATCCCTATAAGCCCAAGTAGCAGGTTTAACCATTTTTCAAAACAGATTTTCAAGACCCTGGTCATAGGCAACATGATCTCTAAAAAAATATAAATATACTAAACAATAACATGACCCTTATTTGAGATTAGCTGCACAACACATCCACCTCTCATCAATGGGGTGAAAACACCCAATCAAATGAGCAAGCAAACACACAGGTTTAAAACAACACAGCACTTCCTCACTTCTGAAATCTCTTCACTCCACAAAACCTGACCTAAAACTAAAGGTCAACCTCTTAACGAGGCCTCCAGCTCACCCAGGTTCACTGGCTGCAGTCTGCTGTAAATTTGAGCTGGAGGTGGCACCCGCACGCACACACACACACACACACACACCCACACACGCACACACACCCCACCCACACCCACACACACACACACACACACAAAAGCTTGAGAGCTTCCCTCCCCAACACTCAAGCCTGCCTTGCATGGACCATTATGTGCAGTGGCCCCTTTGCTCCGGCCTGGTCAGAGGCCAGCCCCTCTGATCCCCAATCCTGTCCTGTCATGGGTCACTGGAAGGGGCTCTGGCCTCTGGGCTCCTCTGCTACACTTCCACTGTTGCTACCTCTAACCCCTCTACTCTTCTCTCCCCCCCTCTGATGCCTTTGGGCTGAAGCTAGGGGTCAGGGGATTGAGGACCGGAGGTCATGCTAGCGTCACCCAGGCTAGAGACACATTGAATCTGGGTGTTGTAACCTATTATCACCCCTTCTTTACTAGTGGGGTATGAAAACACTGGGGCTTTTTGCCCTCTGGCAGGGACAGGGGGTTGCTATCAATGGCTCAAATGCTAAAGCTAAATGGAGTACTTAGCATACTAAATTGATACATCTCGTCCCTAATTCCTTTTTTGCCCAGAACATGAATGTGTGCGTCCAAGTGGATAAAGTCGACGGACTCTCATTCAAAATATGCTAAAAATTCAAACAGAACATGGAAACAAAGTGATGTGGTCCAGGTTTCCCCTTTATTTTGATCTGAGGTTGAGCTCTCACATTTTGATCCACATTGACAGGTCTAGACTGAGAGCAAACGAGGGCTCTTGTTGGGCTTTCGCAATCAAGCATTGGCCAGCTACGTAGTAACACAATCCATATGTTTTATCAGAGGGATGTGGGGGGGGGGGGGTAAACGCAATCAAGCGTCAAAACCCCCAATACCACCGCTGTTCCCCCATCCAGTGACCCAGTGCCAGGAGCCCAGGCAAAACCCAGCTTTGACATAGAATGTCTGACTGTAGTCGTAAATGTTTTAGGAGTGCAGTTAAAGTGTGCACTGGTGGTTCGAAGGCCTTCAGTATGAGAATGACCTGTGCTGTTGCAGGGCAGATCCAACAGCTCAGCAGCGTTTGGGGGCCCAATGGGCCAGGATTCAAGTCCAGGTTATAGCTGGCTGAATTTGAGACAGGCGGCTGGGACAGATGAGGATTAGTCTAACGCTTTGATCAGAAGACCAGGAAGCTTTCATTGCATAGGAACAATGATTGGTAGTGACTGGACATTACTCTTTTGAAACCTTTTCTTCTTTGTCTGTAAGGACGCTGCTTTGGGGATTTATTCTCCTGGAGTGCTCGGTCCTTTATCTCTTCTAACTTCTAAACCTTCTCACAAGTCAGCCAGGAAAGTATTCTCACATCATGTGCATGCATGTATCAGTGTGTGTACAGTACCTTAACATCAGATGTGTCTCTCTGGCAGTTCCTCCAGGCCCGGGACACTGAGGAGAAGGTGCGGTCAGCGTGATCAAACTTCCCTCCTTGGAAGTTGAGAAAAAATGTGGTGAAGGGTTCCTGTTGATTAGAAAAAAATGCTCTAAATCTCTGGATTCTGCTGCTAAAATTGGCAACACCTATTGTAATTGTCTAAAATGTAACCCCTTGTTGTGCAATAAAAACATGCAATAAAAGTCTGGGTTGATTGTGGTTCGATATAGCACTAACTCAACAGATTTGAGCCAGAATCTCCTCTCTTTACACACCCTCTAACAAACTGGAATCTGAAAATGAACAAGTGAAATAACAATAATCCCAGTGAGCTACTAAAGCCAATACACCGGTGCTACTGATGCATTTCTAATCATGTATAATCTTGTTAGGACAGATCAATAGCTGTCTCTCTGACGCAACAGCCCCCAAGTGACATGGACACAATATGTTGGGCCACAGCTACAAACTAATACTGTAGATGGCTAATTAAGTTCAGCCTGAAATGACGTACGCCTCATTTGTTTAAAAAGTGTAAGAGGTCAACCACATTGTATCTCATTGGGTTGTTAAAATAACAGAACAGGATTATGCACACTATAAAATCCCACAAATAAACACAAAATACATGAAATAGTTCACACTTATTGCACAAACAGTTTTCAGTTACTCTCTGATGTTAAGTTTGATCTTTAAGTGAGGGTTTCTGGTAAAGTGGCTTTAGAGTAAGCCTGCTAATGATGTGCTGGGATCAATGAGGTAACTCTACTGGGAGTCGCTGAGACAGTGAGCTACTGGGACAATAACAGGAGAAAACTGCACGTTGGAGAAACTTAGTAACCTCCCTCTCCCTTGAGTGCAGTATGGAAAGATTGATGGCATCCATTCAACAAAAGGTACCGAAAGAGAGCACTCCGGTGCACAATGTATATGCTGCATATACTGTTCAAAAACAAAACAAATCACATATAATTCCTGTACTGTTTGTGTTGTTGTTCTATTATTATATGGCAACAACATACTGTATAATAAATTATATGCAGCAGTAAATGAGGAACAATATGCATGCTATGCGATATTTAGCATACATATAATCTTACTTTGGCCTATATAAATGAGTTAGCATATTCCTAATTAACAATTAATTAATGACAATATAAAACTCAAGTAAACAAATAATATACATTAAAAAACTGAGTGGAAGCCAGTGTATGAGCTGCATTATCTATACGTTGAAGAAGGATATACTGGACTACACATATGCATACATATATTTAAGATGCATGTCATTATTTTTTATGACTTGTATAACACTGGTAACGCTGGTGATTTTAAAACTATGCATCTATTTATATATATTGCACTTACGATACGCAGTAGCCACATCATGGTGAAGCTGGAGGTGGAATAGTGGGTACCATAGTGGAATTTCGGCACCTGATCGTCCTCCCAGGACTCATATCGGTCTGAAAAGAAGGCTGCCCTCTTGGGGTTCAGAGCACCAATGGGCTAAGGAGAAATTCAAACATAAAACACATTTTTAGATATGTTAGTTATGTAGATATGCAAGCTACACTGCATGGATCTGCCATTGGTTGCTTTGCAACGTTAACTGATAAAGTAAACTGAAGCAATTTGCAAAGGTAAAGCCAGATAATTTACCGTCCAGATCAGCCCCGGGAGTCTGGATGAGTTAGCTGCTGGCTGACGTTATCTACTCAGGACAGTATGTCCGCGTTAGCAAGCAAGCTAACGTTAGCACACATTAGCCGACTAGACACAATATCACACTATATTTCACGTCAGTGTCTCATCTGGGACTTTTATTAGCACCGGGGGAAAGGGTTTTGTTGTATCACCACAACACATGCTGTATCTCCTTTACAGACACTCTGAAGCTGCACACCCCGCAAACGGAGCCTCGGCTACCGGCCTTAGCATCTAGAAGCCAGTCAGCTCAAATTCCACCACCGCCAGTCTGTACCCGGGCCGCATCGACTGCCCACCGGACCAGCAAAGTAGCTGCAGCCGCCACACAGGTTACACACCAATCCAGCCAGCACAAACCCCAGCGGGGTCACAGCAGGCTGGTGGTGGCCGCAACGCAGTTTGCTGGTCCGACGGAGAGTCGGGGAAGGCCGCTGGGCTGGGACCCGCACTGGCTAATGCCAATCCGCCAGCCTAGGTCCGCTGCAAAATGTATAAAATGGAAATACAGCATGTGTGTTACTTCGGTAAGACATACACTACAATTGGAAACAGCATGTGCGGACTCCATGCTGTGGTGGCTGCCGGTTGTTTGTTGAAATTATTGGTCTTCATGTGTAAACTAAGCTAACGTTAGCTAATGTTGCTCACTGTTTCCGCTGTAGGCTGAAGACAGCAGGATACAGATAGTCAATATAAGAAGATACGGCACTACAGAGAAGGGTCCAGCTGCAGCCGCAGCCGGATCAAAACACGCCTACATCGTGTCCTGTGATTGGAAGCGAGTTTTTTAATGCTCCAGCCACATTTAAACTCAGCTGATACTGCGGTTGTTGTTTTTTTCAAAACTTTATTTATAACACATGCATTCAAACAACATATAAACAAGTTAAAGAGCAAAAAGAGGAAACAA
>JAOVVB010228745.1:0-10435 GCA_028570985.1 Heterobranchus longifilis
TGTTCTGTAAAATGAGGCCGTTTTTTTTCTGTTGAAGGCAGTTTTTTTTCCCGCCACTGTCGTGTTGTAACGCTTGCTCTTGTGTGATGTTGGGAAATTTGAAAATCATTGATTTTGAAAATCATTGAGCGTGTTCTATATTAAAAGTGTCCTCTGACTTTTGTAGTGAAATGACAGTATACAGCAAACTGTTACAAAGTTACATATGCACGGAACTGAGCTAACGGATTTTAACCCAAAGCACAAACTGCACCAAGGTGTTTCGTTACCTAAACCTACTGAAACAACGTCAAAAACAAACAAACGGAAACAACCACAGTAGTATTATGAAAGTTTTATTCTGTCTAAATTATTTGTGCTAGGTATTTTATTCATTTTTAGGAATATGTACTGTATGTATATTGTGTGAGTTAGTTTCATACTGTACGTGTATGTTGAGCCACGTCTTACAGAGTGTTCACACCGAGCGCGAATAAATTAATTTGCATGAATGAATTACATATAAAGTCAATGTAAAGATGCGATTGGATGCGAGATACGACACCACCTCGTACTTTTACCGGAACAAGAATAAAAAGGAGCTCGCTTGCAGGAAAGTGAATGAGGAGGTCGGATTATCTGTTAAGTTGTGAAAATATTTGTCTGTTACTTGATTACAGCTATTGATTGTACTAGCAGGTTAGCACTGCCCCAGTTAGCACCGCCGGCTGCACTTCCCTTCAGTAGAGGAAGCTCCTCCCCTCTCGCGGAAATTTGCGTCTATTTTCACGTGAGAATGAAGCGAGTGATATCAAAATATTCCAGTGTTCAAATTTGCGTGAATTAAGCGAGTAGATTATTTTATTCGCGTCTGGTCTGTACATGCCATAAGACAGTTTTCTGTCACGACAGACAAAGTTTTCTGAATCTGAAACAACGGAAAAGTTAAACGCTCATATGTATTCACAAAAAGCTGCAAAAACATCATAGTATGGTATCTTGCAAAAGTGGCATAATATAGTATGTCGTCAAAAATCCCACAAAAAATGCCATAGTATAGTATGTTGAAATTTTTATGCAAAAACGTCAAAAACTGAGAAATTGCGTCATAGTATAATAAGTTGTATGGGAAGGTGATTTTTAGGAGAGCTGCAGAATGTAGCCTATTCACTAACATTAATTAAAAAAATATCAGAAGAACTTTCAGTGACCCAGGTCTATTGATGTCTATTTTTTTTTTTTTTTTACCTCAAATTCACAAACTTTCAGGGATTTTAAGGAGCCATGGGAAGCGTGTTTTAAACACCCTGTGTTTTGCCAATTTTGGTTAAATCTCAAGAAGTGTACCTATTGTAAACACTCTAAAATTAGAAAGTATAAAAGAGAAATAAGTAGAAGTGAATTGAGAAATGTGACTTTCAGAGATCCATTAAGATCTGAGAGGTTATCAATTAATAGGTTCTTAAATACAACGATTGGCGTCGCCAGTAGAACACTCTGAGGCACTCAGCAGTCATCATGGGGAAATGACAGCTCACGACAGGGAAGGCAAGCTGTTATTACTCTGAGGAATGAAAGACTGTCTTGAAAAGAAATAAGCCAAAAAAAATCTTCAAGTATGTTCGAGCGCTGTGGTCTCCACTTTCAAAAGGCGGCAAGAAACTGAGAAGGACTATGATCAGAAAAGAAAAAAAAAAGGCCTGGCAGACCCAGATCGACAACAAAATCAAGCAAGTTCATAAGTTGCTGTAGCTGGCGTAACACAGGGCTGACTGCTGCCGACATCAAGGCACGGCTGAATGAGAGTCAACACGAGAAATTCAACTGTGCAGAGAAGACTTAAGAAGCGGGGCTGCTGGGTCGGGTAGCGGCTCGGAAAACCTTTATTAAGCCGTCAAAACAGGGTTAAGAGGCTCGGGCTAAGAAACGTAAACACTGGACTGCAGCAGGGTGGAAAAAAGGTATTGTGGACTGATGAATCCAAGTTTGACATTTTGAGTTCATTAGGCAGTTTCCACTTAGATCCGCCACATTTCCAATAAAACATTTCTTATTTCACTTATAATTATTCCTGTATGTATATGCTCTAATTTATGGCATTTACAATCACATTCTGCTTGAGATTTTCCCCCCAAAATGCTAAAATATAGGGTGCTCAAAAACTTTTGACTGGCAGAGTCCTAATGCATAAAAACATGAGGATAACAGCACAGGGAAAACAAGACACATTGCTAATTAGCTTCCTGGTTAACACAAGAGTTGGCATGGCAACCAATAAAGTTGCAGAAGCCACGCTTAATGGGAAATATCAGCAGGATGTAATGTTTCTTTGACACGTTTGGTTGTGTGACTGCCGCACAGCCTCGTACGTGTGACCGGGGGTGTTTCGAGAATCTGAGGTCATTCAGCCTCCGCAGAGGGAGGTGCTTTTTTTATTTTTATAAACAAGCTTTTGATGCACATGTTTTAGTCATTGAAAAATCTAAATGTGTACCTCAAAAACTGTTGTTTACAGAGTAATTGTGAATTGTGATGTTAAAATATAGTTGTTCGTAATTAGTTAAGTATGTAGCAGAATACTAAGGAAGCCCTAAATGGTCATGGATCGAAAAAAAAAAAAAAAAGGTTTTAATGTTATCTCGTGATGACAAGATAATTAACTCACTGTAATGACAAAACAAAATATAGTTTTCTCTTTTTACTTATATACATTACTTACATACTGGATATACATGTGACTATGTCCAGTTTTCAAAAATAATATGTAAATAAGATTAATTGGATTATATTCACAAGAAGTATAAAACATCTTACCTGTGTCCCTTATGAATGAAAAAGAACATATCACTAAATTGTGAGGTAAATGTATTTATTATTAGATTTTTGGGTTGCTATGGAAAAAAAAAACAATAATTCCTCATCTCATCAAGCATTTTTACTGTATCAATTAAGATATGTACCATATGGGCCTAGGACTTTATAAATCTAGTATATCTATACAGTCAGCTAGATTCTGGATACATTTAACATACATGTCAGCAGCCTATAATGTGTATATCAGCTGATTTGATCACAGAGATGTGAGTGACAGCTGGTTAGACCACAGTGTTTGAGCGCATGGCATTCCTGATCTCTGATAAACATTATAAGTAATAACAGCGAGGAAACAAGCTTTTGTAGATAATGTAAGATAATTTTCCTGAGATAATTAACTCGTGATCTAGAGATAATGGCATTAAAAAAATGGTTTAGATCCATCACCATTTAGGGCTTCTGTATAATACTTTACAACTGCTATCATTAAACATTTATTAACTAGAGTTGAAATACAGTTATTAAACATTCTGATGTTAACAGCGGTGGAGTGTTTGTTTTTGTTAGATCCAGGACGATTCATAAAACATTGGGGGCTGTAGCCTCGGATGCCCAGGCATAACGACGCCACTGCGTGCGACACTGCAGTGTTATGTAAATGTGTATGCAGCATAAAGAGAGATGAAGAGTCTGATTCTTTCTGACTGTGTAGCACATCATGGAGCATTAGCACGAGCACGTATCTTTTGAATGCATTTTAAACACCCTTAAAGAGTCCTAGGGGAGGGAAACAGCTCTCCAATCTTACAATGGTCATATTTGCCTGTGTGAAAACAAGCCCTGGGCATGAAAAAGTGAAGCTCGAAAAACAAATACAATAACTACACAAAACAAATGTTTATGAATGATGAATGAGAGTGCCTTTGGAATTAGAAGTGGTGCTTAATAAGGATGCTCTGTCTGTGTATTCATCAGCACTGAAGCCAACAAAACTTTTCTTCACCTCATTTATCTTGAATAAAATCCCCCTCAATAATGATAATTGTTCAAAATTGGTGGAAAATTAATCTGGCAACATGTCTGTATGAATAAATTGTGTCATTATTACCCCATAAGGGAACTGAAAGAGAGTTTACACTGCATCATAATCCAATCAGCTCATTAATTCTCACAAATGTCTTTTATTCCGCTGTTGCAGGGGAACATGTGTGACTGAATCAATATCACACTCATGCTTCCATTATGTGATGTTATTCGCACCACATTACCGTAGCGCACAAGGCCTTTAAGAAGTATGTCTAATTAACGGAACATTTTAAACCAACAAAAGATGCATCTCAGCAAGTCATTTCATCTCGTGTTGAAGACCCAATCTGTCATTTTCTAACCACATAGAGTACAGGTATGTTTGCTCCTACGATGATAGAAAAAAATACTTTTAACTAATTATATATACAGTATATGGTAATTTAGTCTGTGTTTACAACAACCCTGTCTCGTGAGGTCATGGACTTCTCTCAGCAACTCCCCCAATCAACAACAATTTCAACACAGGATTTGATGTTTTTCTCATGTTGTTCTAGAAATGTTTTACAGAAGTCTGTATGCAGCTCAAGTAATTCTGAGCCATGGAGATGAATTGTTGCTGGAGCTTCCTTTAGGTGGCATGGCAATATGATGTGGTAATATGAGTGAACCACTAACCCCAGAATAAGGCCAACAAAGGCCTGGATGATCAAAATGAAAACAGAATTTCATGCCAGAGCTGGATTTCCAGACCAGATTGATAAAGCACAGCAGCAACCATCTTGGAAAAAAAAATAGTGGATTAGATCCTAAAAATATTCATATCCGATTTGTTTTGCCATAAATAACACTTTTAGGGTGACATTGCCAGAGCAAATTGCAATTGCAAGTTAGTCAGAAACCTCTCAGCTCGATTTCCAAGATGCGTTATCAATGGAGTTATCAAGCAAAATGCATCTGAACGCAACTGGACAGACCTACAGCCAATTAAAGCAAGGAAACGTGTCGTAGCGCTGAGCGACGGACAAATGTAAACAGACCACAGCGTGCAGAGATGAGCTGTGATGGTGTAGCATCAACGAGTGTTCTACAGAACAGAAAGTTCCACATCAGCTGCAGCCATCTTGGTTGTTTTTCGTAAATGCCTCAACAGCGCTGTTCTTTACTAAACTAGGTTTATGCTCAGTCTAGTGTCGCCGGCGCGAGGGTGCATGAATCAAACAAGGTGTCATCACGTATTTGGCATTGTCTGAAACCCGTCCCATAATGAGATAAATGGTTGTGATTGCAGGTGGCTGGAAACGGGAGGGGGATCGAATGCATCTGCCATCTTGTCTTGTTGTACGTGAACATCATTTTAAAGAGTCAGTTACAAACGTCACTGATGTAAACTGACCTTTAACAGCTTCAGAAAAGTCCATCAAAAGACAAGATCTTTAAGTCCTAAAAAAGCTCTTGCAAGTGAACAATTTACTTGAAAGGATGAAAGTTGTCCTTCACTGTAATGTTGCTTCCGTTCCAGAAAATCCTTCAAACAACCCAAATTGTACTGAAACAAGTACAATTACCTTAACCGATTTGAAGACATCTTCACTCATTTCAAGAGAAAAATAATGCTGTTATGATGGAAAAGCTTTTGCAATGTGTTATCAACTGCAGTAAAACCCAGAGATGTGTCATAAAAGGGGTCTCCTTTGTCATTTTGTAATAGAGCAGGGGAAAAAAGGAGGACAGAATCTGTCATTTTCAGGTAGAGGGGTGTTGAGGCAGAACCTATTCATTTTGACCTACATAGGATGGGTCGTCTAGAGCGAGGTTAACGCTCCAGCACCCCTTTCCAAGCGTCATGGGATCATTAGTATCCTTTGCTGTAGCAGTGCAGAGCTCTTTTGATGCCCCCGTCTCCAATGAAACTACACTGGGGGACGGCCCATTTTCCAGGGCCTCTTTCAAAGTGGCCATTTCCATTCGGAGGATGACTCCCCTCTTCTTCTTCTTCTCCTCTCTGTCTCTGGTTGAGTGCAGCCGTGTAGAAATGAGATGAGGAGGAAATTGGAGCGGGGTCAGTGCTGAGCGTCGACAGCAGCATCGCTGTCATCCTCGCCTGGGAATGTTCTCCTCGCGACAGCAAGTGAGCCACATCGCAGAGGAGATTAGAATATATTTTAACAATGCAGACAAGGTAATAGAGGAAGTGACAGATAACCATGGGTTTGGTTTGGCAACGAATCACCGACAGGTTGCGGGAAAGTGGCGCCATGTCACTTGATTCACATTATCCAGCCTAAAACACAACGCTTAAGTGGATCCATTCCACTTCACGCAATGTCTGTCAACATTGTGTTCATACAATATTATTGCCACTGGATTTGCAACAGCTGTATAATGAAAATATGTCTGTTTTTGCTCATGGCGACACAAAATATTGATTTATAGATGATGAACCCACAGTGGCGTCTGCATATCCCCACTGTGTTTACTGCAGACTCTCCTGCTACATATAGAAACATATCTCTTTACCACGGACTACCTGAGTGGCTGAATTTATTCTGATACAAGTCTGACATTTCTCTCAGGCTTCAGATTGACTGCGACATTTGAGAATATAGTCCACAAACAAGACCTTGAAAATTAATAAGCTGCAGCAGTTTTCATTTGCATGAATACCACTGGAAATGACTGGTCTTTGGCCTTGGAATTTATTTTTCTCTGCACATCAAGTTTGTATCACTCCAACATCCTCTGCTTCAGAGTGCCAGTGCCTCAAAATGTTGTCTTCAGCTCTTTCTTCTCAGCTCGTCCTGTCTTTCTCTCTCTTCTGCCATTTCCGAGGCTGATTTCGGGCTCTTTACCGTTATTCTATGCTCCTTACAATCCGTCTTTAGGATGAGGGTTGAAAAAGGCTTGCCATCTAATTGCACATTCTCATGTTGCTTCAAGTACAATCAAACCACTCCTCCTCTTCTGTCTCCAGTCTGCCCTCTACTCAGGGCCTAGGGTTAGCTTGGAATTTGTGCACTGAGGGCCCTGGCATTCAACTTCCTTTGGAAATCTCGGGCCATGCACCGAGCTCAGCCTGAGGCTTGGAGGCCCCCTGGCAGTCCGAGGCCCCAGGGCACTGGCCCCACTGGCCCAATCCATAATCCAGCCATGCTTCTACTAACGTATCAGATTAACTTCACCGGTGCTTGGTGCTGAACATTTTCATACAAATAAATATCTACAGTATTTATCTGCTCACTCTTGCTTGCTGATATAACCAGCCGAGTCTTCCAAGGAATTAAGTTCATAGTGGCTGATTCTGCAGGACATTTACATCCAATGCGCATCCAGCGCAGACGGTAATGACCTTTAGCCAGCATGACAAAAAGTAAGGGTAAGACAATCAACTTTAGCACAGGAGAGTGGAGACCCAGACCCAGAAGTAATGCTGGCTTTTGGAGTTGATTAAGATTCATTCTTTATTGTCCTCTATAGAGGACATTTGCTTCCACAGTCGGTACAGTCAAACAGTCAACAAGTAACATCTGGAAACAGGGGTATAAGCATTCAAATCATCACAACACAACACAAGTCTGCTACAGCCTGCACAGGCTTTTTAAGGCAGTGATGGCTGAGGGCACAAAACTCCTCCCATAGATGTTTTTTTTCTTGCAGAGTTGTTGCCTACAGTATATCTGCGGCCAGAGGGGAGGAGGGTGAAGCATGGGTTGAGGGGGTGGCAGGGGTTGTGTGTCATGGTCAGTGCTCTGTGGGTGATGGCAGTGTTGATGAGGTCTGGCAGATTTGGAGTGTGGAGGCCAATTATTTTCGAAAATGTGTTGGTGATTTTCAGGAGCTTTGTTTCTGTTGGCGACGGTGAGCACGGTGAAATAGCTCCACTTGTAGCTCCATTCACTTCATTAAAAACAAAGCAAAACACTGATAGATAATCCGATCATTACAGACATAAAACGCATTGATTTGTTTTTGCCATTTCAAAATATGTAGTCGTTTTTTTTTAAAGCTTACAAGAAAATGTGGAAACAAACAGCAAATATGTCTGTAGGGCTGCAACTAAAGATCAGTTATTCTTCCTGTTATCTTCTCAATTAGTCGATTAATAGTTTTGTCTGTAAAGTGTTACAAAATAGTGCAAAATACACATTGAAATTTCTCAGAGCCTAACGTGATGGATTCAAATAGCAGTCTAAAACCCAAAGATATTTAGTTTACTAAATCTCTGATATCATGTATGACAGAAAATAAAGAAACTGGAACCAGTGGATTTTTGTTAAATTTGCTTGGTAAGTGACTGAAACAATTCATTGATTACAAATTCATCTTTCAGCAGATACCTGGGCTTTGGGTATCAGCCGATACCGAGTACCGATCCGATACCAGTGTTGAATTGATAAGCTGTTATTTAATTAGTATTAAATTGATAAGTTTAATTTTAATGTCTGCCTCGCTGTGTGGCAGTGACTGGGATCATTCTTTTATGTGTAACATCAGGTTTAATCTCCATAAACGGATATGAACGCAGAATCTGTAGGCAAGGAACAAGGTTTTGGAATCAGATGCACGCTGGATTACATTTGGTTGTATGCAGGTAAACAGTTCGTGTGGGGAGCGAAAAAGGCGGAATGCTTGAAATGTCGTTTGGACCTGAAATCGATGTTTGTGTATTGTGTGGAGAAACCTTGGACTCGCATAATAAAAGAAACAAAACTGACTACTTGTGAAACAATCCGGTCATAGTCGTCTCTCAACTCCAACTCCATTCTCATGTCTCAAGTTGCTAGTCGGACTGAAAACAAACGCACGGAAGAGGAAGTCTTGACCCGGACGTCCGTAGGGAGCGGACTCATGCGAGCTACACCGGAAGCCCCGAAAACTTGGCCGGTGCCCTCAGAGGCTAAATCGTTGTCCGTAAAAAAACAAACGATAGCCGATGGGTTCAGAGATTGCATCAGGCTTGACTTAAACATTGCTTTCCTAACTTTGTGTAACAAATAAATGCAAGATATAAATGTACTGAATTGTTATTAAATAATAAATTGTGCAACAGGAACTTGGTAAAAATCTTCAAAATTAGCAGCCTTTTAAATGCAGCAACAAATTGGTCAAAACTTAAACAGGAATTCCAATACATAATGTGTCCAATACATAATGTGTACAGTATATAAACATCAAATTGAATCGAAGAGATCAGCTCCATTGTCACCGAGTCAGTATCAGCCCGATATCAGTATTGATCGGTGCATCCCTTTTTTCAATTCTATACGTCATAAAGAAAATCATCTCATAGTTTCTGTGTCCAGTCCACATTTGATATTCTCTGTATTTTTGTACCATTTTAATTTCTTCTAACTTCATATTTTCAGTGGATGGTGACAATAATTCAATAATTCTTTCAACTATTTCAAGGTTTAAGGTTTTTCGCTCAGTAAGGCTACCTGGTGTTATGAAACACCAAAAACTGCAGGATACACACTGAGGAGGGTCACAGCTGGTGTGCTGTAAAAAAAAAAAAAAAAAAAAAAAAAAGAAACGGTCTTGTTGAGATAGACCTTTGATATTTTCCTATTCCCCCTATCAAAGCTTGGCAGGCTGCGCTGGCCCTGCTCTTCCTCACCCTACCCTGCCCAATAAATCTCATATCAGAAGCGTTTTGATTCACAGTTGAAACGGGTCTGAGTCACAGAACAGGGAGATCTTGTCAAAGCATTCAGCTCGCTCACGCAGTGTGGTCGGAGGTATCAGCCAGCCCGTGAGATCACACTGTACAGATTACCTGTGTTGTCTTTCATCTCTCCCGTAGCAAATATCTCTTGCTGCTTTGCTTGCGCTGTGCATATTTAGAGTCTGAATATATTCGAGCTTAGTGTCTACCAACATCCCTGCCCTATCATTTCCTGCTGTGTGCATTGTGGGTAAAGACGAGAAAAAGTATTTCTTTTTTATTCCAAAGCCACCAGCCTGTCATAAAAGGAAGTCTCGCTACGAGGATTGTTTCTGTCTGACGGTGTTTATGTCGTCGGAGGTTCTCTGAATGCGGTCCTGCCCTCGTGTTCCCTCCAAATAATTGAACTCTCACCAAAGGAAATAAGGGTGGTAATATAAAAAATCCATTGTGTTAAAAAACCTCCTCTGCAATGGTGCTGGGGAAAGCTGCTTTCCTCTGTGACTTGGGAATGAGAAATAACAATGCAGTTTTATAGTCTTCCTGTTTTCTGAATAGATTTGGTCAGCTGTATGACTCACTCTGCCCAGTTCCTAAAACCAGAAGCAAACCTCTCTGACTCTCTAAGAACTGCTGACAGAAAACAAGTGTTTGGATTTGGAAATGTCATTTCATTTCATTGATTTATTCCTGATCACCATATACAAATAAAACAGAATTATTAACACAGTATGAAGCACAAGTTCTTATAGGCAGTGGTGGAGGAAGTATTCAGATTGTTTACTTAAGTAAAAGTACTAAATACCACAGTGTTAAAATACTCTGCTGCATTGAAAATGTTACTTAAGTAAACGTATGTAAGTATAATCAGGAAAATATACTTAAAGTATTAAAAGTACTCAATGCAGAAAAAGCTCTAAATTATTTAAAAAAAAAAAAAAATATATAAAT
>JAOVVB010228754.1:0-10435 GCA_028570985.1 Heterobranchus longifilis
TGTAACACCATGTAACACCATGTAACACCATGTAACACAGTGTAACACCATGTAACACCATGTAACACCATGTAACAGCGTGTAACACCATGTAACACCGGTAATAGCGTCTACCATGGCAAGCCTACAAGTTCATTGATTTTTTGTCTCATTGAATTTTGTGTAATATTCTGTATATTACTTGCACACACAGTTATTTCATGGCCAATAAAAACATGACGTTACCCATTTGAAACATCAGCTAAGTAGGAGTCTGAGGTCTTGCAGTCGTCTTTAGCTTCATCAAACGTTTTCGTCTCCGTTCCTACGTAGTAGCAGTAGGAGCCGTGACGTTTCCACCCCTGTAGGAAACCCAGCACTGATTAGATCTGAGGAGCTGTCATCCTCAAATGCTACATATCCATTTTGTTGATAAAAGAAATGTATGTGCAGAGATGTTGACCTCTAACTGAACATGATATTGAAGCAGTTTATTTCTGGGGGTTAATCATGCACTTTAGCCAGATGCTTATGGAGGTCATATACTTTATATAGATATATATAGATTACATGTGCATGTACTCACAGCTTTGCAGCCTATATCCATATTTATTTCGTCTCCAGTGCTTTCAGTGCCGCTCTGCTTCATACAGATGAAGCCGTGTTTCTCATCACACGAGCGGTCCGCCCAGTTTCCATTCTGCAAGAAAGAAAACACGATAAAATATTTGCATAGCTTGAATGTACCAGATGGATAGACTACATGTACTCATATTCAGAATGCTTTCTCTTTTTTCTTAGTGTCGATTTGCAACCGGGTGAGAATAGTCACACGGCATCTATTCAGCTCCCTAATAACTTGGTATTTGGTGGTTTTACAGGACGCAGCAGTGCACGCTTCTCAGCCCGTGCTCTGAGAGTTTCTTTTTATGATAACTTGCTGCACCTTTGTAAGAATGCAGAACAAAAATCCTGAATTGTTTTTGGTTTTATGAAAATTAGAAGTTTGACTGAGCATCAAAGTATGATGGGCTGGTTTTATTTCTAAAGCTGGGAAATTATCAAACTAGACTGAATAATACACACATACAATATGAGATCAGTTTATTTGATGCATGTCAAGTATGAAGGCATAGAGAATATAATATTCATATTTTCATATAATTTGTATATTTGGTCTCACACCTACATGGAAACTGGTAGTCTGCTTTGTAAACCTGTTTGTGTATCTGATGGAAGATACGACTGATCAAAATACATCTAAATGTTAATATATTTGAGCACTATTTAGCTGTACATATTTTCCAGTATGACTTTATGATGGTCAGAATTTATCAGCAGTCAGGTAAAAAATCTGCAGGAAGTCACGGTTGCAGCCGAGTGTTTTAAAAATACAAAAACATCTCTGTTTGAAGTTATAACTAGGCGTGAGGTCTCCTGTCGATTTAATCAATAATTAGGTTAATAAACAACTTTTTAGGTAGTTTTGCTAGCAGCTAGCTAGCTTATCCAAGAAGTGATGCAATGAGCCAACGAGAACGCACATCAGGCACACAGCACTCTGTGTGACGCAGGACGTTAGGCTCCGCCCCCGAGCGAAATACCACGTTTTTAGGGAGTCCCCCCGTTGCAGCAAACTTTAAAACTATCTTAAAATTAAGTCAGATTAAATTTAATTATGTTGCACCAAAACTCCAATTTAAACTGAGATCCAGTGTTAACTTTAAACTTACACTTGAGGGGGTTTAACTTTTAAAATGCCTGCTTTTCTTTTCAGATGGATTGAGTAAAATAATAATAATAATAATAATATAACTAACTATAACTGTTGTGGATCTGAACTGGATGACAAACTTCTTTCTTTCACTCCAGTTAATCTGTTAAAAGCTAGTTAGAAGATAATTTAACGTTTTGTTAAATCAGAATACTGAGCAGCTGAAAGTTAGTGCCCCTCCCCCATTTCAGTCTGGGTAAGCATCTTAAACTCTATTTAATTTAGATTTCCATCAATAAACAATTCAGTTTCAATTTAGGCTTTATTTGCCATGTGATCAAATATATGGATATACAGAGCACTGGAATTATTGTGTGGATCAGGTAATAAAACACACACATAGTATACACAAGAGTAATAAATTACATAGTAATAATAAATTAAAAAACATAAAAGACAACTTGGATTTACTAAACTAAGATTAGTTTTAGTGCAACAGAGCTCTGCTTAATTTTAAATGTAGATTAACTGATGTTAAACCTGGTTGGTGCAGCGCAGCATTATTCTGTCTTTTCTAAAGAACAGAGACATCCATGATGCTATCTGACTCTTTGTCCCTTCATCTGAAGTGTCCAGATATATGAATATCAGTACGATGCTCCTTACCTCTCCGCTGATGAGAACGCAGTCCTCTGCATCAGCGGAGGCAGAAGCTTCCCCAAATTTCCAGCTGGTGAAAGTGACAGTAGAGTGGTCGCTCCAGTCAAACAGCCCCTCCGTCTTGATGTCATTCAGTCCGATCCAGAGCTCGTCAGTGGCTCCTGCAAACATGACGGATGTTCACCAGCCAGAGGTTCAGTTACAGGCTGCTCTTATTCCCTGTTCCTATCAGTTACTACAATTATTAACGCACTGTAATTCCTGCATACAGCACGTCATTAGAGACGTTTAAAACACACAAAGACACACTCTGGGTGGTTTTGGCTCAATCACACGCAGGACTTTCACCCAGCAGACCGGAGTTTGAGTCCATGTGTATCACGACTGTCACATGGATTTAAAACGGAACACAGAAGTAGTGATTTTAATGCAATCCCAGTGTGTTTTTTTTTACAAACCATACCAAGTTGTCACAACGTTAGTGACGTGTGCATCACTCGACCTGCACACCTAGTGGAACCTATGATATCTACGAATTGTTGTGCATACATTTTCGTATGATGTTATACGACCCGTTTATGAGAATGTGTTGAAAATGTCACACTGTTAAAATGCTCTACACTATTGGTATCATGCAAACACTGGATCCCCAACATTTTGATTCGTAACTGTAATTTAATTACATATTTTTTCCTCAGTAACTGTAACTGATTACAGTGACATTTATTTTTTAATTAGTTACAGTAATTGAGTTACATGTAACTAGTTACACCCCAACGATGATCCTAATACTCCCACTGTATTTCTTGCAGTCATGTAGAACACGATGTATAACGCCTAGCTCAGACTACATGATTTTTCCACTCGCCGACAGTTTTTGGACATCTCCGACAAAAGCCCCAGATGAGGCAGATGTGCGCTCGCTCTCGTGAGTTCTGATCGTTCTGTGTGAACTGTTCAAAGATCCGAGCGTGACCGAGACTCTCCCGATGTGTGGCGTACTCCCGATGGATATCTAGCACGCTAAATATCTGGAGCTGTCTGCGAGTCCAAATCACGTCGTATCAAAGGAGTTGTGATTGACAGCGAGAGCAGCGAGCAGCTGCAGCCAATCAGAGCGCAGGACGCAGGGTGAAGGCTTTCTTTTTCTTATTTGTTTTTTTTGCTGCAAATCAGTGCACAAACTCCTCGGACTGCAAGTTTCTTGCAAACATCCATTTTTAGAAGAAAACAACAACAACAGCAGCATTCCTGTCTGGCGCATGGTGTCACGTGAGTTCCCGTGTCTCCTCTCGTGTGTGTAGCAGACAGACGTGTGGGACAGAGATGCGTCCTGGTGAAAGATCTTGTAATGTTTGACCCCCTGTCGCCCATCAGTCATGTAGTGTGCAAACCACGACGACGCAAAAAACCCCCGATTACAGGACAGAAATGCTAAAAGTCGTGACGTGTGTGTCTGCTATAATGTTCACAGGTGTTTTTAGTCTGAGTGTCCTCGTGTGTCCTCAAGTTCTTTGGATTTTCATATTGAATCCAAAAAAAGATTATATTTTAAAATCAGTCTACAGCAAAAACAGACCCTCACAGTCTCCGTAGTTTTAGAAGGTTGGACTATTCACGTACCGAATCCAAGCTGCGAGACGACGAAGCTCTGGTCCTCCACGTTGCGGATGCTCACTAAGTCCCCGCTTTCTTTGCGGCACTCTTTCTGAGCACCAGACCAGGTTTGAAGAGTGCGATGGAGGTGGAAGCAGTGACCGTTGTATGGAATCCAGGGGCTGGAACAGAATCCCTGCTCAAATGCTGATGAACAGAAGAAAAGATAAAGATTGAATGATGTCTGCTGAACAGTGCAGCAGCCAGAGGAGCGTGGAATAGAATAGAGTAGAATATGTTTCTGTACTTTCTGGAGGAGCTGGCGGGCTGCCGTCCTTGTAGCAGATGTAGCCCAGTTTCTTGGTGCAGGATGAACTTTGCCATGAGTGCTGCCCAGCAGAGTCCAGGAACGCACAGTTGTATCCCGGATTAGGAAGCGGATGTGCTAAAACAAGATGATTTAACTTGAGATTACTTCTTTACTGGTGGAGATCCACATACATCAATAATGTAAACTCATTTGTAGGATTTGTAGTTTCAAATATGAATTGTATACAAGATTTATACAGATTTTTTTTTTTTTCATTCATAAGACATTATAATGCATTCATAAGGCTTTATAAAACTATTTATACATGTTTATAATTGTACATGACAACGTATAACTACAAAATTTCAAAATAGATTTTGACAGTGTGCCTGCTGACAACATGCTGATACTTGGTGCGCATCCCAATGCTAATACTACCAGTACTAAGTAAGTATTAATAGCAGTAGCTGTATCATTAAGGTGCATCATAGGCCACGTGAGGAGCTGTTGCTCCTCCATTTCCTTTTTTTGGTATTCAAAGGCCAAACGCTGATATATCATGTATAACTACTTTTATATAGAAAAGGAGGAGCTGTCATTCCTCCATTTCCTTTCTTGACCTTCAGAGGCAAAATGCTTTAATATTTATATACTTTTATATAGAAATGGAGGAGCTATCGCTGGTCAGTAAACTTGTATATAGCTCTAGTTTCACAGGGGCATTGTTTAAGGGAAATCTTTTGACTGGAGCGAAGACTTACCTGTATCCCATCTCAGATAACGGAAGGGCTTCCCATCAGACCACTGCCAGCCATGTTCTGGGTCCAGGACCAGTCCGATCCAAACTTTATTTTTCCCCGATGCCAGTAGTGCTGTGTGTGTTTGTGTGTGTTTGTGTGTTTGTGTGTGTTTGTGTGTTTGTGTGTGTTTGTGTGGTTGAGATGGACAAAAAAAGGAAAAGGACAGAGTAAAGAAATTGTTCCTATTTTCCACTTGTTCCTCTTTTTCGTTGCTCAATAACAACTCAGCAAGAAGACATGAATCATAAAACAAGCACAGAGAAATACAAGGGGAAATCTTACAAGATCAATGGTGTTCCTGCTGAGCATCAGGCTGAAACAAACACGTGTCGGTGTATCGAATACTGTGTGATGGAGTCACACGGAATCAACTGAGCGTGATTGGGAGGACACGAGTTCCAACGTGCGTCATATCAGTCCTGAACAAAATGGATTGTACAATCTCTCCTCTGTGCTCACAGTGTCAGTTACACTGTTACAGTTACAGTTACAGTTACAGATTATTATGGGCTGTACTGAGTAAATACATGCAGGAGCAGACGTACAGTCGGCTGCACGCCCTCTGTTTTAATTTTTGTAACGCCAAAGTACTTTTCTCAGTAAGTAATGCTGTAATGTAACAGATTACTTTTTCAATGACAGTAATCCTGTAATGTAACAAGTTACTTTTAAAAGCAATGTTACCCAACACTGATTGCAAGTAATATCATCATCACAATAACACAAAGCATATTTTCCTCGTATCGTGCAGCCCGATACATCATGTTTATTTAAGCATCTTTTGATTTAATAACAAAGCATTTTAACTGATGTGATATCAGAATCTTTAAATAATATCTGTGTAATCTGACCCCTCTGTGTCGGGTCAGTATTAGTCTGGCTGCATAAAGCCTTACTTAAGTCAAGAACAACCTCCGAGTTTTCGACCTACACGCTGAAAATAACACGTTTATCAGATGTGGATGATGTAATCAGGCAGGCTGCTCTGTTCTTTCACTGATTGATTGTAAAGATCTACAAATAATATGTTTACAACATTTTCGTGGAGGTGTTGCACTGAAACGGGTTTCCTCCCGTCACTATTCTGCAGAGGCACCGTCGGGGCGTGGCTCCGCCCAGGACGACTGTGATTGGTTTAAAGAAATACAAACAGGACAGAGAGTTTTTTCACTGTCCAGGAGAGAAAGTGCATTCAGTCCAGACTTTCCACCAGCAAGGACTCTGACTACTGAAAGTACTGAAATGGACCACGGATGATTTAAATTATGGATGGGACAATTTCTGATTTTATTGTGGATTGTGATAAAAAAACACTCACAATAAGTTGATCGTGATGAATTTCCATTATCGGAATAATCGTGAATATTGTGAACAAACTAACTGCAGTTTACTACATTGTCCTATCTGTGATGCAATACAAATATTTGTTTCTTAAAAAAATATTCTGAGAAAAAAGTCACAATTGTATTTGAAAAAAGTCTTAATGTTTTGAGGACAAAACAAAACATTTTATGAGAAAAAAGGTCATAATGTTTGGAGAAAAGAAGTAAAAGGTGAAGTGTAATGTAATGTAAAGTGATTCTAGTGATGATTATCGGGATAATATCTTGAATGGCAATTATTTTGGCCAGGATCATCGTGACATGAAATGTTCATATCGTCCCATGGCTAAATCAAATATAATGCATGCATTTAATATCACGGCCGCTTTGAGCAACTATGCATTACATGCATACATGTGACTGTGTTTCAAATACAATATGTAAGTACTGTTCTAATCAGCAGTACTGTAGATAACACACACACACACACACACACACACACACACACACACACTGACCTCTGCTCCCTGCCCTCTCTTTATTCCCTGTGGAGGATGTGGAGCTGAAAGAAGCGTCTAGCTGAGTGGCGTCCTCTGCTGGTAGACACAGGAACTGCACATACCGCTCAGGTACATACCCTACCTGTCCACACGAGTTACACACCTGGACACACACAGGACCCATGTTAGAGAGATATGTCCTTAAGATATGTCTATGCATGTTTCCCAGTGTCTCACCTGTAGGTGAGACACTGGGAAACATGCATAGACATATCTTAAGGGGAGACACTGCAGGGACTGTATTACAGAAACGTCCTCAGTCTGAAATCCTATTTTAACTGTTTGGTAACCATGGTAACAAGGCTTAGGGCCTGATTTAAGAAAAAAGATATTACAGATGAACAGTTATAAATCAATGTTCCGATCCTAACTTAAGAAAGGAAAAGAGTATTACACAAACATCCCAACTTCCCCAAATCTGAAATAATCTCTCCTAACTTTAGGATAACTGTTAAACTCTTCTAACTTTAGGATAACTGTTAATCTCTTCTAACTTTAGGATAACTGTTAAATCTCTTCTAACTTTAGGATAACTGTTAAATCTCTTCTAACTTTAGATAACTGTTAATCTCTCCTAACTTTAGGATAACTGTTAATCTCTCCTAACTTTAGGATAACTGGTAATCTCTCCTAACTAGCTAGCGTTGTTGCAGGCTAAATGTCCCAACTTTGAATTTCTCTACAGATGTTACCACACCTCTAATTCATCTGTTTTGAAGTTAAGTGTCCCTCGTTGTTGTTTTGGCTCCATTTTGTTTTACGTTAAAATGGTTACTAGGTAACAGACATAAAAGTTGATAACCGATGTTGGATTATTTAGGTTTTCTCATCCTGAGATAAGATAGGATTCCTAAAGTTATGTTAAAGTTTAAGTTAAAGTTATAGTGTGATCCTCGCACTACGACCTCCTCGCTGTCAGGTGAAAAGAAGTTTGGTTACAAACAAGACAAACATTTTTTGTATTACAAGTATTCTGAAATGTTATGTTTAAATATGCAAATGAGCCATTATCTCATAAAATATGTGCTCATTTGCATACATTTCACCTGGTTACATTGTAACCTTGGTTCTCTGAGGGAAGAGGATCAGTGTATCTTTTGATCATTCAATTTTAATTTCATAAACAGTATTAAAAAACAAAAAACAAGTGGATATTTGATTTTCATCTTAAACTCTAAAAATTTGAATTAAAAATACAAGTAATTTTTCTTTTTCATGGTCAAAAAGGGATGAGCGAAATAAAAAAAGGTTTGTTTTTCATTTTCTACTTCATATAACAAAAAATAAAATCACCAGAAAACAAACGAAAAAATGACCAAGATATGTTTGCTTTTTCAGTACAATCAACAAAAACACAAATTCAGCTCAATTTCTTGTTTTCTGTTCTGACAAAAAAAATGTACCTCTCAGTGTTTTGTTTTCATCAGTGTGTGGGTCCAGAAAACAAGAAATTGAGCTGAATTTGTGTTTTTTGTTTTTGCCCAAAGTTTAAAAAACAACCTGTTTCTGGTTTCTGTCTGTGATGATTGTACCGAAAAAACTAACTGTTAAAAGGAACATTGGTCATTTTTCCATTTCTGTTTTCTGGTGATTTAATTTTTTGTTATATGAAATAGAAAATGAAAATCAAACCATTTTTTTAAAATGTCGCTCATCCCTTTTTGACCATGAAAAAGAAAAACGCTTAGTATTTTTAATGTGATTTTTTTGCATTTTAAAATGAAAATCAAATAACCACTTGTTTTTTGTTTTTTAATACTGTCAGTGACTCCACGCCAGCGCAGGTGTTTTATAGTTAAACTGTCAGCCGATGTGTCTAAAAGAAGAATCTACAGCACGGGGATCATTCTCTGTACAGAGGTAGAAGCAGTTATTTCACTCCTCTTCAACACTTTGCACAATGGGCAACAGGAAAAGACTGAAAAGGTGTAGGCTGAAGCTTATGATGCCTACTCTTTTACAAACATTTGCAAACATTTGCAAAAACATAAATACACAAATGGTTGGGTCATCTCCAGTAACATTGTTGAGAGCCCAAAAATCAAAATGGCTACCAAAAAAGCTCCAATCGGCCATGTTGGAAATGATCTTTAGTACATGGTTTCTGTCGTTTTGAAGATTTGACCTATTTTTGACCTTCAAATCCAAGATGGCCACTGATCTTTTAGCTCCAAAAGGTCAATTTTTCAAGCTCGTCATAGAGTCTTCATATTAGGTTCTAATGAAAGCTCTGCTCAGAATCAGAATCAGAATCAGAATCTGATTTATTGCCAAGTAGTTTTCATACAATGAATTCGTCTTGATGTAATTCGATGTAATGGTGCATAACAAACAGACAGAAAAATATCAAGTAAGTGAAAGAACACAAAAAGGTCAATATACAAGTGAGAAAAATGAAACTACAAAAGACAGGTGGTATAAATAACTCTTATATATAAATAATATCACAATAAGGAATATTTAAACAGTATGTTCTGTGTGAAGAAGAGCTGAAAAAAAAATATGTACAAGGATTTATTGAAGGAATGTGCAAATGTTCACAGTATAAGTATATGTAATGTGCAACAGTAAAAATGGTGTTAATGTAATGTGTCAAGTTGATGGGTTATACATCAATATCCACTTTATGGCAGTACAAAGTATTTAACAAGGTTAAAAAGTAAGTCAGTGTTTCAAAAAGACATAAATTATGAATTTCTTGATCCAAAAAGTCCCAGAAACCATGTACTTTGCATCATTGTAGGCCAAACCTAAACTACCATGAGCTGTGTTGGTAACCATTTTGGTTTTTGGACTCTCAGAATTGTTGCCTGCACTTTCCTGAAGGGGATGAAGGCTACATGTTTTATTTAACCTTCATAGATGAGACATTTTTTAACATATTATTCCTCTGAGTTCATAGTGACTCTCTGGTTTCAAACAACTCCTGAATGCAGCACGCAGTACATTATGTTGTGTTTATACATTAGTAGAGCAGCTTTAAGATCGACTACATCATCACAAGTACTTAATTTAATGAGTGTGTTAGTTATTTCATAATAATTGGAAAATTGGATTAGTGTTTGTTTCTCCATACATCCACAAAGTACATAATATATGAGTACAGTATATACAGTAAGTTCTGGTTTAAGATATCTTTAGTTTCATATAATATTTCAATAGCTTTAGATATTTTTGTTTTAACATTATTTATATGTGATTTCCAGCATAGTTTATCATCAATTATCACACTGAGAAATTCATTTTCATACACTCTTTCTATTTCTACATCATTTATCATCATTTTAACGTCATTATTTATTTTCCGATTACCAAATATTATAAAGTTTGTTTTACTTAGGTTCAATGATATGGAATATATGACAGAGTGGAGAGAGTCCAGCACCAGGTTGCTGTTTGTGGACTTCAGCTCTGCTGAAGGACAGGCTCTCCCAGCTGCACGTGCCCGACTCCACCTGCAGGTGGATCATTGACTTCCTGTCCAACAGGAAGCA
>JAOVVB010228763.1:0-10435 GCA_028570985.1 Heterobranchus longifilis
TATATTTATGTGTGTGTGTGTGTGTGTGTGTGTATGTATATATGTGTGTGTGTATGTGTATATATATTTGTGTGTGTGTGTATATATGTATGTATGTATGCATGCATGCATGTATGTATGTATGTATGTGTATGCATTTATTTACTTGATATGTTTTTTATGCTTATCTTATGTATTGCTCTATTGAATAGTGCTACTTTTTTACACTTTTAGGATTCCTGTTTTTACCATGTAAAGCATTTTGTAAACATTGTTTTTAAAAAGGGCTATATAAATATAGTTTATTATTATTAATAATAATAATAATAATAATAATAATAATAATAATAATAATAATAATAATAGGAGTCAATTGCATGTGAATTTATGCAGGTGTCCACATTATGCATCTATATTTTCATGAATGAAATTGGAATGGAGTTCACACTCGAGTGGATATCGACTGCGGGAACATTTACACTACATGTACTTTGTTAATGAATCTTTCCAGAAACATGACACGTCACGTCTCTCCAGTCTGTCTCTGAAGACATGTGCAGTCAATCTCTCTCTTTGTCACACGTACATGCACTTCGTCATATCATTCGTTTATCATTATCTGCATCGTGGCTTTATTTTATTAATTATCTTTGTTGCTTCTCTTGGTAGCATTTGTGACAGTTTTCTGTTGTGATGCCCTCTGAATTTCCCTGACAGACTGTTTGTATTTATTCTCTTCGCTCTCAAGTGTTTTTTATTCTATAAAAAAAAAGAAAAGAAATCTCAAGCAAACAACTGAAGGAACAGATCATGAACTCTATCAGAAGCATTTTCTGCCTCTTGGTTCTGATGCTACTGGTGCCCTCGCTGACATTACCAGTGATATTTTATTATCACATGAAACCGTTCCGAGTAATAATGTGTGACATTTTCCTTTGTCACCCTTTTGTTGTTGCTTGCTACAACAACACAATAGTGATTCGACCTATAGGCAGTCCATGAATGCTTTTACTTTTACACATCTAAGCAGGCAGCTGTTTACACTGAACACTGGGTGGTGTACACACACACACACACACACACACACACACACACACACACACATGCATTTTATGTTTGTGCAAGTAGCAGCGTATAAGTCAAGTTTTTATTGCTTTTCTCTTTGGTGCATGACAGTATTGTTTCATGTTATGAGACACTTCTTCATGTGTACAATACATGTAACACCTGTGGCCTAAGAAACAAAAACAAAAATTGCCACACAACAATGAAAACAACAGAATAAGGGCAACGCATTCTCATAAAGCGTTCGTATAATATCATACGAAACATATTGCACAGCAGTTCGTATAATATATACGAACATGACACGTCATTAACGTCGCGATTAACGTTGTGAAATGGGAAGAATTCGGTAGGTTTAGACAACAACAACAACAACAACAACAACATTATAGCTTTAGGCAACAAAACAACTTGGTGTGGTTAGTAAAAAAAACACTTGGATTGTAATAAAATCACATTAAAATTCCTAATTCCTACTTTTGGTTTAAATACATGTCCCGGTCACGTGATACACACGTCATTAACGTTGCGATTAACATTGTGGAACAGGACTAATTCGGTGGGTTTAGCCTACAAATATACTTAGTTAGGTTTAGGCAACAAAACGACTTGGTATGGTTGAGTGAAAAACCACGGGGATTGGCATTAAAATCCCGACTTCCGGTTTAAATACATGTGACGGTCACGTGATACACGCAGACTCGAACTCCGGTCTCCTGGGTGAAAGTCCTGCGTGTGATCGAGCATATCTTTGTGTCTTTTAAACCTGGGCCGCATGTCTCATAATTACATAGTCATAGCTACAAACGGGATGAGACCAGCCTGCATAATTACATATAGATTGTGATACAATCATTCATTCATCAAAGCACATTTTTTAATGTGAAAATTCATATATTTACAGCAGGAATGCACCAAAACTCCCATTGTTTCTGCACATCCAGGCCTTTAAACTATCCAGGTTACACCAGACACCTTGAGCAAGGACAGAGCATGAACAGTTTTTTTTTTTTTTTTGTCCCCATAGAAATTCAGTTTCTATTTTAAGAGACAATCACTGTGCACATCCCTCAGCTTATGTGACCTTCAGTGACCTTGTTCTAAAAAAAAAACAAAAAAAAAACCCACTGGGAATCTGGAAATGACGTACAGACCTGTCATTTTTACAGGGATCTATTATCTACTGCTGAGAGATTTATCAGCGAGTTTCTTTTCAAATTCAGATGAAAGAATGTGTGTATTAACCAGCAGAGGGAGCAAGTACCGTGCGCACTAATGGGTCTGAATTCAAAGAGTGTGTGAGTGAGAGGGATGTCACATCAGTGAGACAGGAGAAGTGAAAGGCCAGGGGAAGAAAAGAGAAGGATGCGAGGCAATTGGAAAAATCAGGAGCAGGACAAAGAATAAAATAGAAAGTGCTGGCAGACCTGATGATTGTTATGTAAGACTCGTCAACTCTCACTGCCCCTTCTCCCACCTGACAGCTGAAGACAATGTGAGGAAAGGTCTTCAAATGCAGATTAGCCCTTCACTTCCTCGCCTGCTTTTCCTGTTACTCATCTGTGACGTTTTCCTCTCTGCCATCCTCTTTTTCTGTGCAAATTCTCTCTCCCTCGTCTGCCTCTTTCTTCTGCCGGGGTCACGCTGACCTTGTGTGAGGAGCGAAAACAGCGAGGAGAAGACATGCATTGCAACAAAAAAAAAAGACAAATTGAGTAGAATAAGGAGAAAGAGCCGGGTGGGAAATGAAAGGAAAAGGATCATTGTATCCACAGCATATGCCTCCAGTATGTCTAGAGTATAACAGGCTATTTTTAGACACACACGGATATTTTTATATCTCTGCTGGCAAAGGAGGAGGCAGAAAAGTCAGTCTTTTTGGTTAAATCCCTTTTTTGAGATGAGGATTAGTCAGAGAAATGTAAAAAAAAAAAAAAAGACACACACACAACTGCACGTGCTGCAATTTGAAGCACACGCGTGTGCGTGATGATGCTAAATATTCATGGAGACCTGAGGTTGAAAGGGAAAATCAGTGCAGCAACAGGACACAGAGGACAGGGGACAGATGAGTCAGAGGAGAACCAACAGAGGTTTAATTGACTCAAATAAGACACGGCAATATATTTTTTTTCCTCCCGCTGACGCACTTAACCTTGCTAATTGTACATGTACTATCTGAAATAACACCGAAATACCAGAATAATCTGCATGACGATTTTGGCTATTCTGATTTGAATGAATTAATCAGCCGTGGGATAAAACTGTGACGTCTCAGCCCGAGCGCGAGATGACGCAAGTGTGCATTGTATGTTTTTTCACCGCTTTGACGTCCTCTGATGACGACAAAAATGCACACATGAAAGAAATCTCACGGCCACTCCATTTGTCCCTTTTTGGCTTTGCAACAGAATGAAGTGGCTTTAGAGAAAACACCACGTTTGACCGTGACATGGTTACATTTCATTCCAAATGTTTTGCCTTTTTATAATAAGCAAAAGAACAAATGTCAGGTTGATGATGAATGCATGAGAGCTTGTTATTACATCCATCTCTTCCTTCCCCCTTCCTACATCTCTCAGCTCATTTAACACTTGATGGCAGTGGATGAAACAGGATTACATTTGACCCCAAAGTCTGCATTAAAAAGCAAAAGCAACTATTAATATTGAGAGAGTGAGCTTGCTGTCTAGTATTTGCATATAGATTCCTTTGCATTGTGCGTACAATGAATATTTTGCAAAAGAAAACAAGAAAAAGTGTATGATTGATGGAAAACGGGGCCCCAGATATTCCTCTGATATTCATACGATTTTTCTCCTGATATGTTAATGAAATGTTGTCCGTATGTTAGGGCTGAACGATTTTGAAAAAATATCTAATTGCGATTATTTTGACTGACATTGTGATTGCGATGTGATTTCCGATATTAGAAGGAATTATCATTTGTGCATTTTTATTTTTACGGAAGCCCTGAGAATCAAGTAAGATTATTTTTTTGCAGGATATTTCTTTTTTCTTTTTTCTTCTTTTTTTCATCTGTGAAAACAGGTGCATTTTTCTTTCAGGCTCATAAAAAAAATAAAAAAAGTTTAAAAAAAATAATTTTTTTTTAGAAACTTAGAAAAAGTTTGCCCAAAAAACTTAGAAAACTATACCTGGCAAAAAAAAAGTCTTGCTTGCTTCCATACATTTTCACACAAAAAAAAGAAAAAAAAGAAAGAAAACGATCATGCTGTGATTGTTTGGTAGAGATCTTCACAAAAAAACAAAGATTTTTTCTTAAGTCTGTAGAATACAGTGTGTAGGCTGGGACATCTGTGCAGCACCACAATACATCATTAAAAATGGTATTTTAACAAATCTTGCACCATACTGCTATTTCAATAAAATTCTGATTATACATACGGTAGGGCTGAACAATTAGTGTGTAAGTTTCGTTATGTAAAGTAAATAGTGAGTAAGAAAGGGTGAAGAGAAGGACGGAGCCAAAAGAGAGAGAGAGAGAGGGGAGAAATGGATCTCATGCCCGTGCACACACACGATGGTGGTCTGACATTATGAGAGCTGACGGCTCCTGTGTCTGACGTCTGATGTGTTCTGAAGTTCACAATGAGCCTCCGGTGAGAGGCTGGCTGAATCATCGGCACAACAACACAGAGGAGCCGCAGAGATGTTGAATGGGAGCGAGATCTGAAACGACTTGGGCGTGAATGCGTTTATTATAAAGCAGCAGAGAATAGACAAGGTCGAGCAGGAGAGGGAAATGAGGATGTTTATTAGTGCTGCAATGAGGAGCGCGTGCTGCTGGTAAAAACCTAAAATGAGGGTTTTATACTGCGTGTGTTGTGGTTTGTAGTTTTTAGACCGTAGTGGAAGAAGCACTCGGATCCTTAAAGTCCCCCTCCGCTCAGAAATGTGTGTTTTGCTTATTGTTGCTTCACTTGTTTGACTGTGCAGAATGATGTTTGACACTAGAAGGCTGTTTTCAAATTCATCTCCCGAGGCAAAGAAAGGCAGTTTTATTCATAAAGCGCGTTTCGTACACAGAGGTCGTTCAAGTTAAGAACAACACAATGCAAAGTTAAAGTAATACCATTTAAAAGAGTAACATAGAAGAGATGAATCTTGATGTAGAATTACAAATAATATAAAAGACTAAAATAGTTTTTTTCTCTGCTAAACTTACGACGTGTACAAGCAGGATTGTGTGACATCACAGCTTCTTTAGCAGCCAATTATGGTTCAATATGCAACTTACACACGTGTGATGAAGCCTAGGGCACATACACATTCTAGTCTCGGGGTCTTAAGTACAAGTAGCAATACTACACTACTCCATTACAAGTAAAAGTCCTGAATTCACAAGTATTATCAGCAAAATGTGCTTAAATTAAAAGTACTCATTCTGCAGAATGGCTAATTTTAGAGTCTTATATCACTATTTACTTGATGTGTGATATTATTGTGACTAATGCACAACATATTGTACAACATGGGTACAGTTTTAATGTTGTAGCTGGTTGAACTGCTGACAGTTCTAACCATTTTTCATATACCATTCATTAAGATATAACAATTTATAATATTTTACAAGATGATCATATTTTTTGTAGTGTAACGATCAACGATCCAATACCATCGATGCAAAGTAAAAATATCGATACATATCATCATCTTTAAGATACACCTTTATTTTGAAATTCTTCTCGTCTTTTTTTATTAAAAATAATAGTTTTTTCATTTAAATGTCTGGAAGAGCTCAGTAATAAAATGGTGAAGTCATATTTTAGTTGTTTTTTGTGAGTTGATATAAATGTAACTGATTGTGTTAAATGATATCTTCTCATATCGATCGCAGATCACTGAATTGAATCAAATCAAAATCGTATCGTGGCAGACTTTGTGATATCAGCAAATATCGTATCGTTTTCCAAAGAATCGATATAATATCGTATCATATCGAAGTCATAGGGACAATTAAACTGATCAACACACATATCTTGATGGTCAGCGAGGTATCGAACCTCAGTATTTTGTATAACCAACCAAAATGTGTCCATAGCCCCAAATATTGAAAACTATCAAGTATCAAAAGTTGGCATTAAATGTCCGGTCAGATTTGTTTTCTTTGATCAGATAGTCTGTTTTACATCATACTTTTGCGTTAACTTTAAAAAAAATGTTATTTGGGCAAAGCTTGTGAAAAGCTGCTTGTGTTTAGACATTTAATAATTGGAAAGTTTTTTTTTTTTTTTTTAAAGTATTGGACCAAAGAATAAGGTTTGGAAAAAATTACATTTTTCAGGACTTTGGCAGCAATGTAGGGTTTTACTACCAGAACTTACAAAAACCAACAACACCCATCCCTACCAGCTGACATTCCTTCTGACATGCCATAAAGTCCCTGCAACCGCAAATTACAATCAAATACATTTCATGTGTGAGTGGCTCGCAATCCAACTGTGACCTCAACGACTCTCAGTGTGAGGAAGATCCTACAGAGGTTAAAGGGGAACTCCACCAATTTTACACATCAAGGTCTTCCTTGGGAAGTATACTACAGCATATGTGAAAACAATTGAATAAAGCCGTTTGTAGCTCCAGAGGGAGCTGTGTGAAATCTGATAAATGTGGTTGGAGCTGAGGACTACAATTTTAAAAATGACATAAATCTGGGGGTGTGTAGTTAGAAAGAAGTGAGGTTAGCAGACCTCTGAGGTCTCGGCTCGATGCTGCATTAGCCGCAGCTAGCCTAACACAGCTCATTTTCTGACTGAACTGTCAGTGGCTGAGTTGCATTGTGGGTAATGTAGGCAGCAGGTTGTGACAGGAGAAATGCCTGGGACTCCCCACAAGTCAGTCAACACTTAAGAAGCTTTTTTGAGGCGAAACGTCTTCAAGAAATCTATATCAGGCCCAGTTGCCTCAGCAGCTCTACATATCATATATGAGCTGGCTGACTCTACGCAGGTCACACAGAGCTTTATAACTCTAACAGAAATCCAAAACTAAGGGTTATTTTATTTTATTTTAAGATATTTTTTACAACAACAATATAACGATCTTAAAGAAATATTTCAGTGATCCACCATTCTTTGTTCTCAATAGCAACAGAGGCAAAAACATGTGGAACAAACAGGTTTGTAAAGCGTCTAAGATCTCCTGGTGATGTTCATAATGACACAGATGTGGCAGAAATAGACAGATCCGACAATGGAAAGTTCCTTCATCACAAGTGATACAATAACAGACACATGTGACCTTAACCCGTGATGTGTTGCTCCAGAGAGACTTTGTTTTACAAATCTAGATTGTAATAAGTCATCTTTATATACAGCAAATAACAAGATGTGTGGTTCTGCAGGTCTGTGAAACTGCGGGAGCCGTCGGTCAAACAGCAGCATCCATCTGTCTTTGTCGTTAGAGAGAGAGAGAGATGTAGAAGAGCTGGAGGGGGAGTGATGTTCAGACTGTTGCCAAATCTGAGGAAGAGTCCTGAGAGGGAGGTCATGTGAGACAAGCACCCTGCAGAGCTCGTTCCTGCAGCAGCCATTTTGAACTTTTGGTATACTGGAAAATCAAATACAGTCGAAACAGGGCTGTAGTTACCATGGAAGACAAAGAGGTCATGTTCTCTGTATTGTGTTTTTTCTTTCTATTTTCTGTCTTTTCGTGTATTTTTTCAGGGAATTTTTTTTTACTTTTCATTATGCAATTCAAAAAAATAAATATATATTTATAATACATGGCAAAAGCCATTTAATGTATTTACATTCAGTAATTATCTCTCTGTATGCTGTAGTAGGTTTTATTATTAGTGGCAGGGGCCGCCATTCCCACACTGGATTCAGATTGCCTTCCTACACACGAGGGATTCACAGGAAACGATGCAGCATGTAATCCAGTGTTACTGTTTGTTGATTTATCACACAGATATCAGCCTCACTATTTACACCATATCAGAGCTGTATTTAGAGTCACCGCTAATGCAAACCCAGCATTTCCTACTGCTGCTGCTTCAAATTAAAAGCACAGAATAGGCTTTTATTGTGAAGAAGCCACAGGACACGTGATGTAGTTTTCACAGAGGTTAGCCCTAACCGGGATTGTCTATCGAAGACAAATGAACACAACGGTCATTTTCAGGTTCTTTTGACAGCAAATCTGTTTTAAATATTGCGGGGAGTAATGGAACAAGAGCTGGCAGCCACAGTGAGCTGTTAGATGAAGAGCTGCACAAATCCAACTCCTCTGCAAGGTAACTAACTTTACTCTGACCTGCTGTTGAGTGGAAAATAGTCTTGCGTAGGCTGGTGGCTCAGTGGTAGAGTGTGCGCGCCCCATATTCAGAGGCTAAAGTCCTCACTGCAGTCCCGCCCGTGGCCCTTTGCTGCATGTCGTCCCCTATCTCTCACCCATTCCCTGTCAATCTTCAGCTGTACAATAAAGGCAAAAAGCCCAAAAATAAATAAGCCCAAAAATGTAAAATAGTCTCACGTAGCCAGACCTATCTCTACAGCACTGTGTCAACTGGATCCAGTGTGTTTTCACTCCTGGATAGGGAAAACAACTCCCTGGCCTGTTTGCATTTCTTTAAACCAATCACAGTCGTCCTGGGCGGCGCTGACCTGGACACAGCGACAGTGCTTCTGCAAAGCAGCGTTAGGGGGAAACCCGTTTTGGTTTGAAAATGTTGTAAACATTGACGGGAACACAGACTTCCTGTCGTCTTACAGGAAGTAACACGACAGGAAGTCCGTGTCGTGTTACAGGAAGTAAGGCTTTATCCAGGCAATGGTCACCCAGTAAGCCAGACTAAGTGGAAAACTACTTTAGCTGAGTGCAGCATGAAATCAAATGGCTGTTGCTCAAACATGATGGGAACAGGCAGATTATTGATTGACTTCTTTGCTAAAACAATGTGAGTTTGTTTGGCTTCACTGTAAACAGATACACAGTTGCTCTTCTGTTTTATTTTATATGAATATAGTAGCTGCTCAAGGAGAGTTTGCTGTTACCACCAGTAACCACAGGTGTTGCCAAATCCACCAGGACTTTAACTGAATTTAGTTTTTGGAGGATTGTGTGTGTTGGAAGGACTCTTGACCTCTGTGTTTCTAAAATCCTGTCTAACTATTCATTACATTTGCAAGATGCACAAATATCCCATTCTTATTTCTTTTTTTAGATCACATACAGTATTTCCAGCCAAAATAACTAACTATTGTAGCCAGGAGCTAACTGATAAGACACCCGGCTCCAGTTGTATTCAGACTTTTAGACTTTCTCATCCAGTAAGAATAAGGTAAACTGTCTTTCATGTGGAGAACAAACAAACTTTTTTGTGGGACAAACATTTGAAACTGTCAATTTTCAGGGAGGTGGCTGCCCTGAAAAGTATTCAGTGGAAAATTACAGAGGATCCATGTCACAGCAACCAGCAAAACAAACTCAGGTGTTTCTGGTGCAGCCTGAAAACACATACACACACAAAACACCATCTGTCCCACAAAAGGCAACGTTCCAGACAAAGAAAAGCAATCCTCATTTATATTAAAGAGATTTAAGAAATCCTGGGTGCTTTTTTTTGTTGTGAGCACATACCCAACCATCAGTTAAAGCACATTCAGGCCTGATAAGACAGTCTCACCTTGTCCTGAACTGTAGATGGCCTTCACTGATTTCTTCACCTTCTGCAGGGAGGTTCGGTCCTGGTCCAACGCCTGAGAAAAGACCAGGAGAAGACGCTTTTAACAACCGTTGAATCGGTTTTATCCTTGAAGAACATACTGGGAACATTCACATGAAAACAGGATAATTTTGATTTAATGCTACAGCACACTTGAAGAATTTAGGGCATAAGAACAACAATATTTGCTCAGTAATTCAAAGCACGCATACTCCATAAAGCTGAAGAGTGTTCACAATACAGTGCTTGACCTGAATGTGGCATGAATCATTATTTCACTGCTGACTGCTGGAGCAAAGCCTTTGTGCTCTCTAATATGCAAAATAAATAGGCAGGATATCCTATTTTATAAAGGGTTAGGCTATTTATTGCGATAATTATTCACAATGAAACATTTAAATGCTCTAAAAATAAACACTGCCACTGACCTATTGTTACAGTGAGCTATCTGTCTCACTTCCGTGCAATTTGTCGAGATTAATGCTCCGGGTTTAGCACCAAAAGTGCCGGGGAGTTAAAATAATGACCAATATAAATAGAAAACTACTTCAAAGATGTTATAGATCATAAAACCAGTGGTTACTCATTTAACGATGATGCATTATCTATATTTAGAGAAAATCCTGCAAAGCTATTAAATACAAAGCCATGCTAGTGTGACCCTTGAATTGATTTACCCATCACCCCCCCCCCACCAAA